>PVJL010005968.1:81938-99703 GCA_004026885.1 Lyroderma lyra | reverse complement strand
ACACTGCAGCCTGTGCTGCTGGGTTGTGGCACTTCTTGGCCCCCTGCCCGCGCCTTGGCACCACGTCTAGCACTGGCTGCACCCCTATGGCCCCAGTCCCACCAGCCGCGGGAACACGGAGCCGCCACCCCTTCAGCCCGTTCCTTGGCCTGATCATCCCGCTTTGTTCTCTTACACCTGCGGGTGACTCCCTCCATTAAAGGTTCCTGATATAGTGAATCACTTTGTACTGTTTTAATTATTTTTTTCACCAACACTTACCTGTCTTTGCTATTATAACCAGCTTCGTGGATGTGAAGTGGGGTCTCGTGGTTTTGGCCTGCATTTACCCAATGAGTAACGCTGTGCCTCTATTCCATGTCCTTGGCCATTTGTATATATTCTTTGGATAAATATGCAAATCTTTTGCCCACTTTGAATAGATTATTATCTTTTTATTGTAAGTTATTTATAAATTCGGAATACAAGTCTCGGATATGTATTTTATACATTTTTTTCTCCCATACAATGGGGGTGTCTTTTCTCTTTTGAAATTGTCCCGTGAAGCACAAAACTTTTTAATCTGATAAACTCTTATTTAAAAAAAAAATCTCTTGTGTTTTATTTAGGTGTCATATCTAAGAAACCATGGCCTAACCCAAGGTCAAAAAGACTTATTTCTATGTATTCTTTTAAGAGTTTTATGGTTTTAGCTCTTAATTGAATAAGTTTTTAATCACACCAAAACAGAATAGGCTTCCTTGAGAGTTCTTGCCATTAGAAATGCTCAGGGTGACTTAGGACAAGGTGTCAGTTCAGGAAACACATGCCACGATGCATTCTGACATGCAGGTGATTTACTGGGAGCTCCTCGTCTATGAAGGAGAAAGGGCTGAGAGAGCTAGTGCAATGCAGCTCTGACACCTGTGACAGGAGAGAGGGAAGGACCAGGGGGCTGGGGAGGGAGGGCTCTGAGAAATCCTAGTCCTCCCAGGGCGAGCCCGGCACCAAGGGTGCCCACTGAAAGCATCCCACTTGGGCAGGTGGCCTGCTTCCACTAGACCCTGCTGTGCTCTGTCATCGGCTGGGAGCAGCCTGGGGACAGCAAGGCCATGGTAGGAATGCCACAGCAGTCCCGAAAGTGTGGCAGCCTGCCCACCAGCTTCTCTTGGAGAGAGTGCTGAGTGGCACGTGAGCACCACTTTTTGGTGATGTCTTGGAGGCCAGAGAGACTGGACAGGTTGACCTCTAAGCTTTCTGCACAGGTTTCTGAGCTCCCCCTAGGTCAGGCGTGAGTTGCCTCTCTGACTGACTTCCTGGGCTGAGTTGTCCAGATGAACTTGTCATCACAGTCACCACCTGCTTTGGTCAGCAGTTGCCATCCTGGTGTGAGCACTGGAAGTGAGTCCCCAGATGGGTCCCCCCGGAGGAGGATGACGGATTTCTGCTCTGTCGGGGAGTGTTGCACGCCCACGGAGAACAAGCCTGAAATGTAGGCAGCCTGGTCCGTGCAGTTCGTAATTTCGAGAATGCAGCCCCATGCAAGCACCTGGAACAACACTTAGACGTGTCGGTGCTAAACTGCTGAGCAGTGTCGTGCACCTGTGGGTGACACAGAGGGTCTGAGGACTGGGCCTCAGCCTGCCGGGTCCTCTGCCTCAGGGCTCCCCAGGTTCAAGGCAGGATGCTGACTTTGCACATTCCTTCCCTTGCTCTTAGCCCATGGGTGACTTTGGCAAAGCAAGACAGCAAAACCAGCCAGACGCACATGAATGGAATATACGCCCCCGTCTGATGGATCACACGATGCGGCTTATTGACGCCCCCGATTTTCTACGTGTTTTTGATATGTGCGTTGTGTTCAGCTAGTGGCCTTTGGGTACTCGGCTTTGTAATTTAGCAGGAAGTCTCAGAACCCCTGAAAATAACATTTAACTTCTCGTTATTGAACACTTAATATGTGCCAGGCAGTGGCATCTTGTCATTTTTTTATCGTCTTATCAATTCAATGAGATAAATGTTATCTCCATTGCTAGTACTAAAAAACAAGGCTTAATAATTAGCCTAGTAGCACACATCTTCTAAGTGGAGGATCTGGGATCTGAACCCTTTCCAGGTCTTTCTGAACCTGGGCCCTGACAGGGAGATCTGTGAGAAAAAGGGGAGCCCTCCAGAGACCAGACATTACCCAAGGCCGCTGCTGCAGTATTGAAGCTGGGAGGAGAGAGGGAGCAGAAGTCACCCCCTGCCCGGCCTTGCGCAGCTCTGGACACCTGCTTCTCAGCACGGCCGGGGACACATGTCCTCCTTGTCCTGTTGGGAGTGGGGACATGGCCTCTGGGGGAGGTGGCTCTTTGCTGAGACCCTACCGTCTCAGCAGTGACTCCCTGTTGGGAGTTCCTGAAGGGCCTTGGGAAACCCATCCTCAGTCCCTTCTCCCTTCAAGCTCTCCATTATCTGTCACACCCTACATAACATTTTGCTCTTTTAAGGTAATATTGGGAGAGAAGTAGGGTAAGGAATCAGAAGTCCCCTGGGAATTCTGTCTCACCACTGTTTTCTGCTGCACCCATGGTGAACCAGCTCCCTGGGGAGAGCTTTCCTCCTCACCCCCATTTGCAGGGAGAAAGGGGTCTTTGACACCCACAGGAGATTGCACCCCAGAGTCACATCCTACTTAGCACATCATGAAGACTGGGGCAGATTGTCACAACAGCACCGCAGCTCCAAGCCAAACGGGTTCTGGTGCGGCAGTACCACCCACGTTGTAGGATGGGCGGGGTCAGGCCCAGCAGGCTGGATAAGCAGGTGGGGGGAGGGGCAGTGGTAAGCCCCTCCTCCTTCCCGCCTGTCTCCCTGATTTCCATGGTGAAGCTGTGAGAATTCAAGATTCACAGACTGAGCAAGATGTGGGGTCCCAGGAAGTGCCCTGAAATTGGGTGCTGTTTTTTGTATGGGAGTCCCGGATGTGCATCCATGCTGTAGAGATTTCTGTCTCTTTTACCACTTCTGTGGCCCATTTCTGTTTCATGGTGTTTCTATGTGGCTGCATTTTAGTTCATTATGTCTCTTCTACTGTGGTTCACGTTGCTGGACTTCTTCCTTACAATGGCTGCTCTTGTTCCTCTGTGTCCCCAGGGGACACCCCTTTTCACATCCAAATACACAGAGACTTTCCTCATTTGGGAGTAGATTGCCTTCGGCCTCCCCTGAGCTCACTCTCTTCCTATTGTTTTCTGACAATAGTAACACTTACCTCACAGCACAGATGCACAAGTACTGCAAGCTTCCTTTGTTGCTAGCTTCGGTAGTTGATTACAGATGGCGGAAAATTCTTCGCTGTTCTTTCCAAGGAGAGGTGCTATCTGAGTCCCCTCCCCTCAGATATGGGCCAGGCTTAGGGATTGCTGACCAACACAAAGCAGTAGAGGAGATAGTCCAGGATAGTCTGGCTGTAAGAAGCCTCAGTTTCCCCCATGCTGTCTTGTGACGGCTCACTCAGGATGTTTTTCTCAGGACATTCAGCCTCACAACCCATACTCAAAACTGTGTGAGATGCTCAAGTCTAGGCTTGAAATGGGACAGAAAACAATGGTACTGCCATTTGAAATAGTACGTATGGTCAGCCTACTGACACCTTGAATTTAGCCCAGTGAGGCTAGGCTGACCACATGTACTGTTAGAAATGGGACAGGACTGTTGTTTTCTGTCCCATTTAAAATGGGACATCTGGTCAGCCTGCTCAAGTCACACAGAAAGGCCATGTGTCAGCGCTTGTGTCAGCAGTCCCAGCTGAGCTCTAACCATCACCTGGAAGCTGCAAGAGGAGTCACTGTATTAGTCAGCTCAGGCTGTGTAACAAAGTATCACCGACTGGGCCATTCAAACAACAGAAAGTCACTGGGTCTCAGTTTTGGAGGCTGCAAGTTGAAGATCAGTGTGCTGGCGCGGTGGGTTCCCTCTGAGGGCTGGGAGGGAGAAGCTCTTCCTGCTTCTTTCAGCTTCTGGTGGTTTGTTAGCAATTGCTGGTATTCCCTTGCCTTTTGCTGTATCACCCTGATCCCTGCCTTCACGTGGCATTCTCCCTGTGTGTGTCTCTCTGTGTCTGAATTGTCCCTTTTTATAAGGATAGCAGTCATTGGATTAGGGGCACACCTTACTGCAGCATGGACCTCATTTTTTTTAAATAGTAGTAATTTTATTTTATTTTATTTATTTATCTTTTTTTTTTTCTTGTATGTGGGTAGTTCCCTGGCTGGGAATCGAACCCAGGCCGTAGCGCTGACAGCGCCAGCGCCAAAGCCTTAAGCCACTACACCACCCGGGAACTCCCAGCATGGACCTCATTTTAACTTAACTCATTACACCTATAACAAGGTCCTGGGGGCTGGGGCTTTAACATCTGAGTTTGGGAGAAGGGCCAGGACTCAGCCCATAATAGCCATCTGGACTGTTCAGCCCGGTTCTGCTTCCAGATGACCCCCGCTGCAGCTGCCATCTGGCAGAACCTTGTGAGAGACCCTGAGTAGGAGCCATCCACCTGAACCCGGTCATCTCCGAACTGTGAGAGTTAATAAGCAGTTTTTAGTCCCTGGGTTTGGGGTGGTATTTACATAGCAGTAGATGACTGTGACCCTGGTTTTCAGAGAGCCATTTAGTGACAGGCTGGAAACACTGGTTTTTAAAGATACAAAGGTCTGTGGTGACCCACCACCCAGGGTGAGGCCTAACTATAGTATGCTATTATATAACAGTTGTCATACACTGTGCTAACTATATAACAGTCAAAGCAAATTTCCTAAGAAGGGCAGATTTTACTTAATGCTGTTGTTTTCCTAAAGGTACCACCATACACTCCGTGAGTGAATCTGGAAGCTTTCAGCTCGTATCCTTGATCAGGTGCATGAGGTCTGGTGGCCCCACAGGTGATGGATGGCTGTAAAGTCTGTGTAGTATCAAGGCTGGCTTTTATGACTCTCATAGTTGAGGGCTGTCCAGAAAGTATCAGTCATGTAATCAATCTTGTTATATTGATGATGGCTGGGTTTTTCCTGGAAAGCCCTCCTACACACACACACACACACACACACACACACACACACACTCATTTAAGCATAATTTAGGCACAATTTATACATTTTACATTATTCAAATGAGAGGCAGTTGGCATCAAAGACAGGTGTCTTGCTATGGAAACATGTTAGATCAAGTGACAGAAACCACTTGACATAATAATCAGGCAGATACTTTTGATCCTGAAAACTATGGTTTACACAGCTTCTCTCAAACACAGTGAAATCCCCCCCCGCCCCCACCACCCACCAAGTAGTCATTAGGCTCTCAGCTGTCACTTAGAGGTGGGGATCATCTGACAGAACACTGGGGCCTTTTCACAGAGAAGAGAGTGGGAGTCACTCTGGGAAATTCTTGTTTGGATGGAACCTGCTTGTGGAACCTTTGATCACTAGCACTCTGTAATTCCCAGGGCCACATGTCACCCTGACACATGAGGTCTAGAGGTGACGGCAGTGGCCTGCCCCAAGCCCTCCATGCTTGGTAAGACTCATTGGAGTTCTGTATTACATTTAAACACATCTCATCTCTCAGGAAGTTATAAAGTGGGTTTCATTGCAAATTGTTATTTTTTTCTAGAATATGCTTCCAAAAGCTACCTGCTCATGAAGACAGAAATCATTATTTCCTGGAAACTGGCTCACATCTGAGTGCTGTCAGCACCATGTCTATCTCTACCAAAAGAACTCGCCTAGGCATTGGCCCCCACTGACATCTGGATTCTCTGTATGGCTCAGGGGTGTGCCCTTTCCTCCCTGCCCCTCCCCCTGCCCTGCAGCTCTGAGGGGTCAATGTCTCCCAGGTGGACACAGCAGAGGCTAAGGTCTGGGTGGTGCTGCCCTGCCCTCTGCAGCTCTGTGGCTCCACACTCTGTCCCAGAGGGGAGGTGCCCTTCCCCTCTGCTGCCACAACTTCCCAATGTCATTGTCCACCAGTGCCCAACATCTGCCCAGAGCTTTGCCCGCTCTGAGTCTTTGCTGAAGAGTTTCTCTCAGGGGTGGGGCAGTGGTGTGACCAGGAAGAAAGGTGGTAGAACTTTGGTGACCCCACATACAGGCCCAGTGTCACCAGAACAAAAGCCCCGAGTCACCTGCAGAGTTGTGGGGGCCATCAAGCCAGTGTCACGGGACAGCTTCAGGGAGGGGTGCCTGGGGCACAAGGAGGCCAGTTTGTTCTGGGCACAGTTCTCCTGACTGTGTGACCCCCCAAAATGATGGTGCACAGCTCAGAAGCCAGGGCCTCTGTAGGACCCTGCTCCCTGTCCCATCTGTGAGATGTGGAGCTTCCCCACACGTTTGCTCTGACTAAGCTGCATATGCTGCTCTACATCTCTAGTGAGGCCCAAACTGGGGGAGCTTCCGGAGCCTTCCCTGTTAGAGCAGGGCCCTTCTCCACAGGGCCGAGCCCCTCGTGCAAACTCTGTGGCCCTTCGGCTGCAAACAGGGACCAGGCTTTCTGTCTCCTCTCCCCCGGTTCAGGTCTCCTTTCATTGCGCAGACCAAGCAGATGGGAAGAAATGGCTATTAGCCAGGAGGGAGGTTTTGCAGGGAAGGATTGACAGCGATACGGAGAGCCCGAGGGGCGGGCTGTGTGGAGCTGCACAGCTCTTGCCTGGAAGCACACGCCTAATGGAGGCCGTCAGCGACCCTGGACCAGCCAAAGGCAGCACCTGCGTGGGGGAGGGGAGGGGGGCCTGGTGGGGTTTGGGGCTGGATGTACAAATCAGGAAGGCTGGCTGAGGTCTGGCTCAGCCCTCATCTGTCCTGGGAAGAGGCAACTCTTGCATTGTCCTTGCAGGACCCCTGGGAGAGTGAGCCCTTGGGATCTGAGATCCCATTTCACCAGCTTCCACTCAGTAGTGCAGCCATGATAGGAGTGGCAGTGGTGAGGGAACTGGTGTTTATGGGATACCTGAGGTATGCCGTGAGTGGGCCATACATAACATGGTGGCCCCAAATTTTCCCCTCATCCCTGTGGGGAGAACTTTCCTTGCTGAAGAAGTGCTTGGATCAAGACTGTGATGCCCTGTGCTTGGATCAAGGCGGAAATGCCCTCTGTCTCCCAACCCCTAGGGCTCTGGGGTCATTGGTTTCAAGGCTTCTGAACAGGGGGGAGGAGTCTGGGGGGTAGGGTGTGAGGGTAAAGGGACAGCCAGGGTGGGGACAGGGAAATCATGGAAGCACTGTTAACCTCTGGCGTCAGCAGCAGAGGCCTTTACAGGTGCTTCATATAAAGGGTAAATGTAGGAAAGGTCCGCAGCCCATGAAGAGGTGCTCAGTCTCCTGAGGCCTTGGAGAAATGCTGATTCAATCACAGTGAGGTTCCACCACGTACCCCCGGGATGGCTGCACTGAACTGGCCCAACCACGGCAGGTGCTGGTGCGCCCTGGGCACGTGGACGAGTAGGTGGAGCAGCCACTTTGGAAAGCCCTTTCGTGGTTTCTTAGAAGACAGTGTATGTCTACCTTGCAATCACACAATTCTACTCCTAAGTATTTATTCAGGAAAAATGGAAGCAAAGATACACAAAAAGACTTATGTATAAATGTTTGTGCAGCTTTATTCATAATAACCCCAAATTGGAAATGACCCAATTGTCCATCCGTAGAAAAATAGATACAGAATTGTGGTACATCCGTGCATCAGAATACTGTGCAGCAATAAAGACAAATAAACCATTGTACACGCTACATGGGTGACTTCCAAACACACACCACGTAAAAGAAACCAGCCCCCAAGAATACATGCATAGGATTCTATTTAACTTCTAAAAGAGGCAAAATAATCCAGGGTGACGAAAATCAGGTTATAGGTTGATTGGAAGAGGTTGACTAGGACAAAACAAGAGGAAACTTTCTGAGCTAATTAAACTATGTATTGAAAATGTGACAGGAGTGTGGTGTATGCGTTTGTCAAAATAGGTCAAACCACACACTTAAAGACTGCATGTAAATTATTACACTACATGTACATTATGTCTCAATAGAGATATTCTTCAAAAAAGTGCTTGGTCAGCAAATATTATGGATTATTTCAATGTTTAAATATCTGCAAACCTTATGATTATGTTACTATAATTAACTATTAAATAATTAACTATTTTACTATTAGTAAAAACGTCATAACATTTGAAAGCTACTGGTAGATTAGCTTTTCTTACAAGAATTGCCAAGTGTGTATAATAACTGCCAAGATGGCTTAGACACCTGTATATTAACAATGAGTTACCATTAGCAAAATAATTTCAAAATTAAATTGGTAGAAATCTTTTCAGGTTTTTACATCAAAATAAATATTAGGTAGAATCATACAGTATTGCCATTTTTGTAAGTCAAAAATATGAGGAGGCCCCTTCCAAAAATCAGAATTGTCTTCTGGATGGTGGACCCCTTGTAGCACAGGCTTCCCCTGCTAGGGGAGTGTTCTAGAAGCCCATCTGCATCCGTGCACCAGCTGGCGTGGTTGTGAGAGGCTGCGTTTGGCTTCAGTGAATTGTTTTTTGAGAACCTTTCAATGTGCTTGCCCATTTCATGACGGGTGATTTACATGAAGAACACGACACATGACAACGCACCTGGGCACACTGTGCTGAGTGCTCAGCAGTTTTTGACCAGAAAATGGCATGACCCCTCCCTAGTCACCCCATCTCACCTTGAGTGATGTTTTTTTATTTCCCCAGATGAAAAAAGTCCTCAAAGGGAAACATTTTGCTGATGTGGAAGAGATGAAACAAAAAAATGGCAGGAGCACTTAGAGTTAGCATCAAAATCGACGAGTTAAGAATTGTTTTGAGCAGGCGGAAAAGCATCTCGATGGTTCTGTTGCATCCAATGGAGAGTACTTTGAAGGTGACTGAAATTTAAGCATGTAAGAATAAATCCACCATTTTTCATAAATAAATTTTGGGGTTTTTCAGCTTCCCCGTCATGGTCAAATATCAGTGATTCCAATGGTGCTGTCTAGCAGTTGCTAGAGGACATGGTGCATTTCGATGTGGTGCTGATGGATCTTCTGGAGGCGGAGGTCTGGGCCTGGCTCTGGTTGAAGGAGTCCACCTCCGTGAGGGGGACCCGTTCCCACAACCCGGTCCTTCAGTGGATGGATTCTAGACCCTTTGAATGACTGATGTGTGTACTGGGGGAGAGGGGAGACTTTTCAGAGGGGATTTCAGTGGTGACAGGCCTGGGGGTACTTCACACCCTGGGCTCCAGCTCCTGCCTGCCTTCCTTCTCTCAGGAGCACACTCCCCTCTTTGACTACGAGGAAGACCAATATATTCTTTCTTTTTTATGTTCCTGTTTTTTGCTTTCTCCTGCGTTTTCTTCTACCAAACAGCACATCTTATTCTGTTATAGCATGTGTGTGTGTGTGCATGCACATGTGTGTATGCATGTATGTGTGTAATGGGGCCGTCTCCCCAGCCAGCGTCAGGGAGACGCTGTTTCTGCTCTGCACCATGGTTCCCTGCCTGGAAGTCAGAGCTTTCACCCACTCCCATCCCCCCTTCAGACGCTGAGATGACAGAGCTACCTTTTGCCCACTGAGACCCCCGCCTTGCTCTGTGCTCCTAGAACTCTGACCACATGACCGTATTGCAGTAACTGACTTTTTTAAAGGTTTATTGAGGTTTAGTTTACATGCAATAAGATAACCCTTTTTAGGTGTAGAATTCTATAATAAGCTTATATAATTGTGTAACTATCACCCAAATCAAGATAGATAGCTATTTCAGCCATTCCCAACGTTGCCTCATGCCCTTTCATAGTCAGTCCTCTCTGCCTTCCCGGCTTCTGGCATCACTGATCTGCTCTCTGTCCCTACGGTTCTCTTTTTACAGAAAGTCATACAAGTGGAAACCTACAATATGCAGCCCTTTGAGTCTCACTTCTTTAATATGCATAATGCATTTAGGATTTATCGTTGTTGCATGAATAAGTAGCTCGTCCCTTTTCGTTGCTGAGTAATACTCCCCATAGGGACACTCACAGCTTGTTTATCTGCTCCCTGCTTGATGGACACTCAGATTCTTTCCACGTTTTGGTGAACATGCCCAAAGCTGCTCCCAACCTTCGCATACAGGTTTTTAAGTGGCCATGTGTTCATGTCTGTAGAGTCCATTTCAAAGAGTGGGACATCTGGGCCACATGGTGTAGGTCTTTGCTTAACGTTTAAGAAATCAGCGACTGTTTTGCAGAGTGGCCCTGCCATTCTGCACTTCCACCATCACCGTGTGAGCATTTCCGTGGCTCCACAGCCTCTCCAGCCCTTGGCAGGGTCAGGATTTTGTTTGCTTCGAGCCCTTCTAACAGGTGTGGAGTGGTACCTCATCGTGGTTTTAACGTGTCTTTCTCTCATTTCTCGTGATGTTGAGCATCTTTTAATATGTGAATTTGCCCTCTGTATATCGTCTTTAGTGAAGTGCCTGCTCACATTTTGTCCGTTTTTGTATTGGATGGTTTATTATTATTGAACTTGAGAATTCTTTCTGTAGCCTGGTTACCAGGTCCTTATCAGATATGTGTTCTGCAAATATTTCCTCCCAGTCTGGGGCTTGTCTTTTCATTTCCTTAACAGTGTATTTCAAAGAGCAGACATTTTGAGCTATGATGAAGTCCAGTATATGAATGTTTATAGGTTCCTGGTTTTTTATTTCCTCCTATGTTTTCTTCTACCCCATAGCATGTCTTATTCTAACATGTGTGTGTGTGTGCAGGTGCATGTGTGCAAGTTTGCATGTGTATACACATATGGGTGCGATGGGGCCATTTGCCCAGCCAGAGTCCGGTGCCCACAGCCCAGCCCACCCCATTTCTGCTCTGCACCACGGTTCCCTGCCTGACACTGACTCGGTGACTGCAGAGCAAACCACACCTGTGTCAGGCCCCTGTGGGGGGTGTTTGGGGCCAGGTGGGCACGGTGTCTCTGCCTTCTCAGCCCAGCACTGAGAAAATGCCCTGTAGTCCCCCTGTGGAGATGCTCTCCCCCCTTCCTTTCCAGCTACCTCCCATTTATCTTGGGGCTCAATTTATACCTCCCTTCCTCCAGGCAGCCTTCCCCAATGTCCCAAGCTGTATGGGGTGGTGTCTTCTGTGCTCCTCACAGCCATGGTTTGCCCCTACCTCTGTGCCTGTCCTGAAGTGCCTTTTCAAGTGTTTTTCCCGAGTCACTCCTAACTCTACACCCAGACCCCAAACCCCTTGGGGGCAAGGCTGTATGCCCGCCACTGTGGTGCTGGCACCTGGCACATGTTGGCATGGGCAGTCCCTAAAAACTGTTGACAAACATCCTCTTGATCCAACTGCTAGGCTACCCCATGGGCAGACAGCTCTCTAGGATGCTTACCTCCCTCAGAAGGCTGGCGTTCTCCTGACCAGGGTCCAGCTCCCCTGTCCAGAGTGCCCACAGTGTCCTCTGCAGACCCAACCTGAGCCCCGTGTGCCAATATTTCCTTCCAGGCCCACGCTCCCATTGCTGTCCTCAACCTGGGCCAGGTCCAACATTGCATGAAACCTGGTGTTTTCCTCCAGGGGACAGTGGAAGCTTTTTGGATTTGGATATTTCAATTCTGTGGGGAATTGTGTATGTTGGGGGGTGACACATGATTCAAAATACAAAATGGCTGAGCCAGACACATGTGGGCAAAGGTTGGTGCTAAGCCATGGCAAGCCAAGCACACACACCAAGGAGCCAAGAGCTGGTGATTCAGGGTTATTCCCACTCCTAGATCTGAAGCTAGTGCCAGACCAGAGCACCCTATGCATGTCTTTAAGTAAAGCCACAAAAAACATGAGAGCTCCTTTACACGTGTGCCAGCAAGTGCTTCCCATGAGACAGATTTCAGTGAGAGTTTCTGCCCCACGCTCCTGGCTGGTCAGGCAGGGTGACCACTGAATTCTGGGGCCGCTAGATCTTGTCCCACCATGTAGTGTCTTCAGTTGCATGGCTATTTGTATCCTAACATCGCTACCATTATCGACATCATGGAAGCTTAGCACCTCCCTAACCCCCAGGTGAGAGGTGGAATCCTCTCTGCTAGGGGTCTCCCCCATGACCACCACCCTGTTTTGAGGCTGACCTTGTCCCAGGACTGGGTGAAACATCAGAGTAGAAAATGTCCCTCTGGGTGGAGATGATGCAGCCTTCAGCTGTCACAGAACAAAAGAGGGCTGGGACAGGGTGACAGAATGTACACACTACACCAGCACAAGCCTCACCTAGCAAGTCAGTGGGGGCATCCGAGGTCCTGCTCAAGACCACTATGCCTGGTTGCACCCCACAACATCATTTATTTTTGTTTGACTTTGGCTGAGAGTTAACAATGTGTTAACTAATCCAATGTCAGCGAATCCCAGAGGGAAATTTTCCGAAAGAACGAAGGACCACCAGATGAGCAAGGACATATCCTGCCTGACTAGAGCAGGCCACGTGGCCCTCAGTGTCTGTGTTTGAAGAATGCTTTTTCCTGCTGTGAGCAAATACTGATGGCACGAAAGGGTTTAGTTCAGGAGCTAAAGAGCCAGCCTCCTTGCAGACACTCAGGCGACGGAGCATGCATTGCACCAAGCAGCGTTGAGGCTTGTGTGCACAGTCCCCACTCGCTGGTACATGTGGACCTGGGGGAAGGTGGTGGCAGAGGCAGGCAGTACATCTGGAAGGATTCAAGTGTCAAGTGCACGTGCATTTGATGTTACCCCCAAGAATCTCAGATACTTGCAGAGAAGGGACACAAAGAGGCTGAAATGCCTTGTCTTCTTGGAGAGGGAGAGAGGCTGGACTCGGAGAGGTTGGCGGCTCTAAGGAACCCGACAGAGGCTGGCGAGAGCCGGGCCACTCCGACAGCAGGCTCTGGGACTCTGTCACAGCCCGCTGGAAATAATCGTGTGCAGACGGTGAGAGCAGACCTCGTCTGGGGCTCCGTGGTGGCCAGATCTGAAGAAATGACAGTGTCATGGGAGGCCAGGCCACCTAGGGCCCTTGGTCCCACTAAACTGCCCCTGTGTGCAGGGGACCCGAGTGGCTTCGTGCAGCAGGAGTGAGGCACCTCCGAGTGTCAGGCCCCTCGCAAACTGTTTACTGCCTCCATGAGCCAACACACCACGCGCAGCAGTTTCTTTATTCCGTCTTTGGGGAGGAATTGTAACTCCTTTTGCAAAATGGGGGAGACAATTCTCCACTTACTGGGGTTTTCGGGTGATCTGAGGGTCCTGTGATAGGAGACGCTCAGGTGTGGGGTTGAGGGAGGTGAAAGGTGTTAGACGGAGGTGAGGGAACATTGCTGTGGAAGCACGGGCCTGTGCAGAGACCTCCCCTCCGCACGGTGTCGTTACCGGGACGGCAGGCTGGGGTGCCCAGAAGTACTTCATTCTGGGGGAGGGGGAGGCAGGGCGAGTCCCCCACACCCAGGGAGGGAATTCGGGGTGCTCTGAACCTCCTGGGCAGCCAGAGGAGGGAACACATGAAGAAAATGCAGCCCAGACAACAGGCTGTGGGACGCAGGAAAGCCAAAGAGACGCGACAAGTGTCGGGCACGCTGCCTGAGGGCCACACGGTACTGCACCCTCTTCCTCGCCAGAGGCCTTCGGGGGAGCCCGGCACGCTGACCGTCCCCCAGGGGCAGAGAGCGTGTGAGTGCCGCGTGGGCCATGCTGATGGCAGTCGCTGTTTAGGCCATGCTGAATTGTCGGCTGCCGAGCATGTTTACACTTTGTCTGTGAATTTTGGGAAATTCACATGTCTCTTCCCTCTGGCTGATTGCTCCGGAAGACCATAGCTGGGAGGTGCCTGTGCTCGGTCGTTGCATTTCTTAAAGAGACACTGTGGGGTGATCGGGAAGAGTCGGTGGCTCAGGGGTCACAGCACCTGGGTGCAGGTTTACTAGATCGAAGGCGCTTTCTGGGCGTTTGCGTGGCACCGTCTCTAAATTCCGTCTGGTCAAGGCAGAGAAGCCAGGTTCCCGACGCAGGAGACCGGCGAGCTCAGCGCGTGTGACAGCCGGAGGCGCTGCGTGTCGGCCTGCAGTGCGGTGAGGTGGCCCTGGGCTCCCCTGCTCTACTCCGTTGTACTGACCGAGGGCCTTGGTTATGCACTAGCTGGCCACGTGCACCCCTTGGGTCCCTACGGTAACTCTGTCCACGCCTGCACACCCACACATGCACACAGGCATTCACACACGTGGGTCACTTCAGCAGAAGGTCTGGTTTGCTTTAAATGCCCAAGTGCCCTACAAAGACATTCCGAGAGCATGGGAAAGTAAGACCTAGACACGTCTGGGCCTAAGTCCATCATTACAGAAGTCACATTATTGGGAGAGGTGGATTCTTTCCTTCATAGAGGGCAATAAACCAGAGGTTGGGGCACAATACGGGGTGGTGAAAAGTGGGAGAAGTTGTTTTAGGACAGTGGTTCTCAGACTTTACTGCTTATTAGAATTGCATAGAGGCTTCCTGGGCCACACCCCAAACTAGTAAAATCAAAAGCTTTCAAGAGTGGGGCCCAGACATCAGCATTTTTAAAGCTCTTCAGGTGAGTCCAGTGTGCAAGCAACTCAGTGTCTTAGGAGGAACCAAGAGGGAGAAGTGAAGTGGGCCCTTCACCCACACTGGCCTTATTGCCTGACACCATGTGTGTCCTTGATGACACCTCTAGAGCTTTTCCATGTGGGGTGCCAGGTAGGGTTTGCTCTCTGATGTGGACAGTAGTCACCAGGGCTCACCTCCCACTTGTAACTTCCCAGAATGTATATGTGTCACCCTCAGTGCCCTCTGGCCTCCTCATGCTGGGCCCAGACCCTCAGGAAAGCACGTTCTTATTCCCAGCACTCCTCTTTCTATGTTAGGGTGACAGAACTGGGCGTGGTCACTCTGCCTGGATGGACACTGAGTTGGCATTCCAGAGAGACCAGCTATTGGCAGGAGACGCAAGAAACTGTATTTGTTCTTCATCAAATTGTTTTCAACCGGACATGGATCTTTAGTTACAACCAAGACTCAGGAAGGGAGACCCCGACACCACCTGGTCACATCGCCAGCCTCACCACCTCTCTGTTACAATCTGAGCTCCCACATGGAAATGGTGCTTCTGATGTGGATTGTCTTTGTCTGAGCCACAGCATCTTGAGCTCAAGGAGGAACTGCAGAAAGGAAAACGCATGAGGAAGGGATGTGGGGTCTCCCTTCCATCTGGGACTGACTGGGACTGGTTCCAGCCCACCTGTGGTGTGGGAGTGATGGCTGGCTCTTGGCTCAGGACGCTGGTGCCACCAGAAGCCCCAGCCTCGTTGGAGCTGCAGCAGACAGGAAACAGGCTGAGGCCAGAAACTCGCCAGCAGAGGGCTGAGTGGGCCGCATCGCCACCACATCTCCTTCCTGCTCTGGTTGCATGTGAATGTCCCAGACACTGAGCTGCTGTCACATAATTCTGCTAATTTGCCATCTGCCAGTTTTATGGTATGAAGACCCCAGAGCCCCCCCCGGTATGGACAGAACAGCCAGTTCACATGGATATTAATTTGGGTCAGCCCCCCATGACTCCATCTTCTAGTTCCTGAGGGGAGGCCAGGAGCTTTGCTTCCCTGTGTCAGGGACGTTCCTGATGGGAATTGAAGATGACCTCCTACCTGGCCTGAGCTCCTGAAGGGGCTCCTACCAGGGCTGGGGTGGGAGAGACTGGTAGAGGCAGCAGTGGTGAGAAAAAAGGGAGTTATTCCCCCTACTTCCCTGGGGAGAGGGTTAGGGGGTGTGAAGAGAATGTCTTGTAACAATCAAGGGTCTGAGAGGGGAAAAAGGCTTACTTTTGGGCTGGCCCAAGGCAGGTGGCTTTTTTCCTGTCTATCACAGCAATCAGGGCAGGACTAGGGTGAGGCAGGAGAGACACCTAAAATAAGGCTGACCAGATGTACCATTTTAAATGGGACAGAAAACAGTGGCACTGTCTCATTTCAAATGGTATAGATGACCAGCCTAGTCTCACTGGGCTAGACTTAAGGTGTCAGTAGGTTGGCCATACGTACTGTTTGAAACAGGACAGTACCCTTGTTTTCTGTCCCATTTAAAATGGTATATCTGGTCAGCCTACCTAACATTTAAGGAGACGCCTAACTCTCTGGGTCATGCAAATGCCAACTCCGTACTTGCACCACCGGGAGAAGGAGTGCCTCCTTAAATTTTGCACCCTAGGTTCTTCCTTGCCTCAGCCTAGTCCTGGCCCTGACAGTGATTATAATTATCATAAATACATAATTATAATAACACCCTTATCACTTTCGAAACTTCCCCAGTTGGGGAGATAAATTATATGGGTACCTACTCAGAGAGGAATGGTGACTCTCGTGTACCTAGAGAAGATAACCCTAGGTATCTGGGTCCCAGGTGTTACATAAAATTTCCGTGTGCCCAGAAACCATAGAAAGAAGACAACAACTCCATCAATACATTAAGAGTTTATGAAGGGAACATACCTATGAGATTCATCTTGGGTGGTGGAAAAAATGACACGGATGTCCTCCACGCCACGCAGCAAGCACTAAGGGGTCATATAGGACAGGGCAGGATAGATAAGGGTAGAGGGGCACAACCTGCCCCAGATAAGGAGAAAATGCATTACACACTTGCCCAGGGCAGGGCGAGGGGCTTTTCCAGGAACCAGCATGCCTAGGGCACAGGGCAGAGGTCAGATGGGCTCTGAGGAGGGTTATAGGAGGCAGGCTCCTTCTGGGCCTGGATCCAGCTAGATCCAGCATGAGGGTCCAGCAGTGGTCAGGCAGGGTCCCACCATGGACCATTCTCTCCACACCAGAACAGGAAAAGATGTCAGTGCCCAGAGCTGGGACAAGAGGCCATGGAGGTGAATGTGTTCAAGGCACCTTTGGGAGTTCAGAAGGTGAGGAAGCCCACTGTGCTGGACTGTAGGCCACATGCTGGGCATTAGCAGGAGCCTCCTGCTTCTCCCGTGACCCCCGGGTGGTGGGGAGCAGCATACCAACGTTGTAGCCTCTGTCCAAGTCTGATTTATAAGTATCCAAGAGAATAAATAATGTGTGCTGGCTTGTATCTGAATAGAAACAGCTAGAAGGACAGATAAGAAACAGGTTACCCTGATTGCCTCCGAGGAAGGGTGGTTGCATTGCCAGAAAGGCTTGATTTTCATTGTACCTTTATGAAGCTTGTGCCATATAAATGCATCAAGTAGGAAATGGTAAATGAAATTAAAAAGAAAATAAAGACATGTGATTTTTATTTCACATGCATGTTTCTGGGGGTAAGCAGCAAACCAGCCATGTAAAAGCTGCTCCCTTCAGGCGTCTCACGCACTGCCGACAGAGGCCACCGGGACACGATGCAGGGAGCTCTTGCCTTTGTGTGTGTGTTTGCAGCACATGGCACTATGCCTTACACATAATAAGCAGCATTAAATCGATAGTTGTGAGATGTACTTAAACTAGATGTTGGCCCCAATCTAAGATCAGACAGTTTCTTGTTTAAAGAAATAACATTTAAAAATGCAAATCATATAAACAAGTGGGTTAGGGAGGGGAGAAAGGGGAGGGGGTGGGAGAGGAGGGGGGGAAGCTAAATATAAGGTGATGGAAAGAGAAGTCACATTAGGTGGTGAACTTATTATACATCAAGTTGACAATGCACTGTAGAATTGTATGCCTGAAACCTGTGTAATCCTTGCTAACAGATGTCACCCCAATAAGTCTAACAATAAAAATG
>PVJL010005968.1:33459-81838 GCA_004026885.1 Lyroderma lyra | reverse complement strand
ATGGGGGTGGGGAGAAGGCACAGACAGCAATGACATTGTCTGTGCCATACCAGTGAGCGATGAGGGCCTGGGAGAAAGTGCCAGCCGCTGGGGAGTGTTGGAGGTTTGGGTTGGCTGGGCCGCCGTCAGGACCCTTCCATGTGGTCCCCCAGCTCCCAGAAGCTCTTTAGAGGCAGGAGAGCGCACGGAAGAGACTGAGCCTGGGGCCCCTATGTCATCGCTGGGGAGGATTAGAGGAGCAGTGGGCAGATGAGACACAGCAAGCTGCCACGGTTACCATTTCCTAGGAAAAGGAGTGGAGTTTCCGTAGCACAAAGGGCATTTTCATGACCTTTCAGTTGCTTTTTCTTTGGAACGTTAAAGCATCTGTTCGTTGTTTGGAAAATGTCTGAATTCCTTTCTAACACGCTCAGCCATGGAGGCCCCAAACTCTCTCCCGGGTCCCAGAGACTGAATTAGACATTAAACAATTTTGTGGGGGCCAGGGCGCTACCTCTGGGAGTGAGGGGTGGTCACTGCCTCTGTGAAGCAGCTCCCGGAAGGGGGGGTGGTAGGTGGGCTGGGGTGAAGGCCTGGGCGGCCTGGAGGGGCAGCAGGCACAGGGCTGAAGGAGCCTGTGATGTCGGCCTCTGACACAGGGTTAGCTGTCCATGGGTGGGATGCTTCGGCACGCCGCCCGGGCTGTTTCCTCCCGGGACACCAGTGTGTTTCTCTCATCCCACACCCCTGAACGTTGGCCAAGAAATAGATGGTTTTTGTTTTTGTTTTTTTGTGCATCCCAGCTAACTATATCTGTGGGTTAAGAACAAGTTCTGTGGGGGAGAAATGTGCTGAAAAGGCACAAAAAGCTCATGACAAACACTTCCCTCCTGAATTTCAGAAGACGGGAGGTCAAGTCCTTGGGTTAAGCACAGTAGTGTTCCCAGCGAGCCCAGATCGTTCCGATGGGCTGTGTCTAACTTCTACGTTAGCGCTCGTTCCCCGGAGTTAGGAACAGATGGTTTCCTTAGCTAAACAAGTTTGCAGCAGGGCTTGGCAAGCTGCACTACCTCTTGCCAAAGACTTTCTGGAAGTGGGTGACCCGTTCATGCAAGGCCATGTGTCCCTGGCCCTCCCTTCCCAGCACTGAAGGCATTCCCTCTCTGTGGGGTGACAGAAAGGGAGGCAGGGCCTTACTGAGCTCCAGGCAATGCTCACTCCCAAGTGGGGCACCCAGCGGGATTGCTCTCAGGTCCTGGAGAGAGAGCTACCTAGTAACAAAGAATATTCTGGCGTGGGAGTTACCAGGTCTTCCTGGACAGGGGCTTGTGTCAGTTAATTCCAGGGTCTCTACTGGGAAAAGGCCCCGGAGAGCCTGCGGGTGTCATTCTTCCAACCATATGAACCACGTTCTAGAATATAATTGAGCCAATAGTATAATCAAAGGAGCGATGATGCTCCCTAATAGTACAAACCTGGATTAAGTCAAAGCCACTCAATTTAAAAAATGTAAATTAGGAGAAGTGAAAGAATATATGGCCACTCCTCAGCACAGCGCTCAACATGCAGTAGGTGCCACAAATCTCGGTTCTTTGTCAGCTACCAAAAAAAAAAAAAGTGAAAAATTAAATGCAACACTCCTAGGTAGAACTGGAGCCGCCCCAGCGTTCCGCACTTGCTAACATCGATAATCCATAACTGAATTATTATTGGCTTTGATAATCGAGTCACCAAGGAAGCATACTTTGGAATCACTGAGACAACTCTAACATGTTTTACACAAGTTCTTTCACAGAGTTTGCAGTTGGTTAGAATTAAATGTGGAGTATTATCATTTCAACATGTGGTCAATAAAAATGAGATATTTTACATTGTGTTTCCATACATTCTTCTAAATCGGTGTTTTCCATGTGTGCCCAGTGTCACTGTGGAGCAGCTCCTGTTGGTGGGCAGGTGTCCAGCCCCAGTGCACAGGCAGCACAGCATTAGAGAGCCATTCACAAACTATGAAGGTCATCTTTGCTACCTGGGTGAGTCTGCAATTAGCTTTTTGTCCTCTTTACAAACATGTTGTTTGGGTCTTCTCCATGTGAGGAGCCAAGAGGGTAGGGTGGGGTTTGTGCATATGTGTGTGTCAGTCCTCAGAGGGTTACAGCCAGGCCCACTGAAAAGGGTTACAGCCAGGCCCGCCCCCCAGGCTTGACCTTGGCATAATCAGTCCATGTCTGGGGCTGAGGAGTTCCTGGGGCTGACAGTTACTGCGCATGTACCGCCTCATGTGACCATGAAAACCCAAACAACTGCTCCTGGGCAGATGCGGCACGATGCCACTTTTGTTTGATACGTGTATAGAGTCCCAGGTGCGCAACAAAGGGGCTTGCTTGCTGGGGTGTTTATGGTCCCCCATGTCGGCTCCGCGTGTGTTTTTCAACTGGGTGTACCACCGCCGAAACCTGCCCTGCCTGGAGACCTTGGCAATGACAGTGTGTACGCACATGCGTGGTGCATCAGCACGTACATGCATGTGTGCAGTGTGTGTGTATGTGCAATGTGTGCATGCATGCATGCCTGTATTTGTATGTATGTTTGTGCCTGTGTATTTACACGTGTGCGCATATATATACGAGAGTGTATGTGTGTGCGTGTGTGTGTGTGTGTGTGTGTGTGTACAACTCTGTGTGTATTTAGCAACCTCATCCTCTGTAGGGAGTAAGATTATGAGGCCACAATCTCCATGCCCAGGTAGCTACCAGATACAAAGCAAAGAAAGGTTGGCAGCCATCTTGGGCCAGGGCAAAGCACCAATGCCTCTGTGAGGGCAGGAAGTCCTGACCACATTTGGGGAGCAGGAGGCCCCTGTCTGGGGCCTGGCAGGTGGTTGAAGGTGGAAAGAGGGGCTTCACTTGAGCAGGGCTATGGAGGAGGGAGCCTGGCAGTTGGAAGCAGCTGGGCCTGGGAGCCAGGAGACCACATGGGAAGCTCCTGACTGCTGCCCAGCCAGCTCCAGGCTGAGAGGATAGGGAAGACAGGCCTGGCCAGTGGGCAGGGCACAGCGCCAGGTGGGCTGTGGAGGAGCAGGTGGCAGTATTGGGACAGACAGTTATGTGGGGAATGGCAGTATTCTTTTCAGAAGCAGGACAGTTGCAAGGAAGCGGGATGGGTTTGGGTCTGGCCCTGCGCAGAGTGACTCAGTCTGCACAATTGTTCGGCTTCTTCTGGACAGCCAGCTTGTGCTTGGCTAGAGGAGGGACAAAGGGAGTAGGGAGGTGGTCCTTGGGCTCCATGGCAAAGAGGTGAGGGCAGAGGCTGTGTGTGGGTGGGGGGCTTCATAATGAACTCCTTTTCTTCAAAGACAGGACTTTGATTTAGTTTAAAGGTCACTTCAGCACCCTATTAATGAATGGAGATTAATTCTTGCCTCTTTACTTAACATCCTGACCCTTGCTATCAGGCACATTCCTCTGACATTTTCTATGATCAGATGAATTTCTAAACTTTCTCGGGTACTAATGAGAACTTCAGAGGCTTTTCAAGATATGGATGTACTGCAATATTCCTTCCTCACCCTTCATCACAATTTAAATAGAATTGTGCAATCACATTGCATATTATTTGAAGTCCATCATGGGGGATGATTTCATCCATTCTTTTGTCCTTTAAAAAATGCTATAGGTCAGTCCTAGAGCATGGAAGACATTCCAAGCCTGTCCCTGCCAACAAGAGGTTGTGCGATGGTGAGGAGCCCCTAAGCTTTGCTGATCTTTACCAAATGTGCCCAGTGGGGATGGGATGGGACTGTTGCTGGATCACCCTTACTGCTTCACAGAGAGAGAGGGGGGGATTGAGGCTAATCCTTCAAGGAGAGGATGGGCCTTCTAGAAGAACCCCCTCCACATGGCCACTTCCTTCTTGAAACAGGGAGGCACCCAATTTTGGGTTCCATGTAAAGTTTTATTTGGGAGAAAGCAAATGTTGCTCTTTGTGACATCCAATTCTCTTTTCCTTTCTGGCAAAGACACGTGGATATGGGTGGAAGTCACCCCAGGCTGTTGAACCCTGGTTAACCTCCACCTTATCTTCCAGCCATGGCAGCCATGGAGGAGGCTGCAGGTTGAGAAGGCAGAGCTACTGAAATACTCCCCCTGAATGCTGGGTCACCGTACAGAGGACAGTCCCCAAGAAGAAGAGCTTGGATGTGTGGCAGACTCTGAGTGAGCAGGAAATAAACACCCTCTGTGTTAAGGTTCTGAGGTTTTGGGGTTCTCTGATTCTGCAGCATGGCTTAACCTATTCCTACTATTAACACTGTTAAAACCAGCTTTACACAGGCCAAAGTCCTGTCCAGCTCTAGAAGCTCATGGCATTCTAACTTTTATTTCCACATAGAGCATTGCTATTCTTAGGTTGCAAATTCAGAGACAGCCCAGTGCCATGTAGGACACAGCATGTTCTGGTCAGAGGGAGCAGAACTAAGAGCTGGAGGGACCTGGAAGGCCTGGTTGCTAATCAGAATGATTCCTGGCTGCAAACTGCTGGGATATGAGAAGTGGCCAGAGGGTCTCTGAGGGAAATGCCAGTAGAAGTTTGGATCTTGCAGTGAGGCCTGGTGGTAGGTGGTGGGGGTTGGGTCTGGGCATGGAGACCAGTATGAAACAGCTCTGTGACAGAATCCGGGAGGAGAACGTCTCTCCCAGAGGTGACAGGTGTGGTCCTTTTACATCAGTGAGCCAGGGTACCAGGCCTGGCACACGGGGTCTCTCTCTCAGGACAAGGGCATAGTGAGAAGGAAATAATGTATTTCCTAGGTGCTTTACACGAACCATCTCTACTTGTTATCACATGCTTGCAAAGTAGGGCAATGATGTCTGTTTTGCTCATAGGAGACACGTAGCTTGCCGAGACTAAGCAGTTAGTTTAACGCAGCTGTCATGCCGAGACCCCTACCCTTTTCTGCACACCAGGCTGCTTTTCCAAGGAAAAACTTGTTAGCAAGACTGGAGGTGGAGGTCTATTGGCAGCAAAATGGAGCTGAGGGTGGGTCAGTGAGGTGTCCTGCTCAGGAGTCTTAAACTAAGGGACACTAGGACAGGAGCCTTTCCCTCCTGGGATTTCCTGGCTGGGGACTTTGGGGTTGAGCCTGAGACTGGGGGGCTGCCTTCTTCTCTATCAGTCTCCAACTGACCAATGACTTTGGTGCAGCGATGGTGAGCAGCCCAGCTCCCTTGTCTTCTGATACAATTGAAACTTCTTCTTTGGAACAAGGTTGTAAACTATGCTGATGTATTCCAGTTGAGAGCAGAGCTGGGCTTGCAGATGCCCAGCATCCCTTCACCCACCCTGGGCTCCTGCTTTCAGCAGCTCTTGAACCACCTTCTTCTCTTCTCCAGGTTACTGGCATGGCCCTACGTACCAGCACAGCGGTTAAGGCTGGGCGCTTCTGTTTCCTACTCCCAGCCCACCTGCAGACCCCAGCAATGCCTGACTTTGTGGAAGTATGAAAGGCCAGCCCCTGTGCCTGCAATGGTGATGACCCTGAGCTGGAGCTCACCCTACGGAGCCTGTGGGATCCCTGCTTTGTTTTTACTCTTTTACGGCCTCTCCCTATTTTGCCCATGCCCCCCAGCCCCTGGAAACCACTTTCCTACTCTATTTCTATGCCTTCGACTTTTCTTAAGGTTCCACATATATGTGATAGCATGCCGTGTTTGTCTTTCTTTATTTGACTTATTTCTCTCAGTGTAACACCTTCAAGATTCATCCAAGTTGTCATAAACAACAACAGGATTTCCTTCTTTCTTGTGGCTGAATAATATGCTGAAATACACTGGGGCTGTCTGAAACAATCCAGCCATAAATGTCTCTATGCTTCATAGTACATGGCTGGATACTTTCCGGACAGCCCTCACATATCACATCTTTGTCCGTTCATCCTCTGACAGACACTTAGGCTGTGTCAATGTCTTGACTACGTGAATAATGCCACAATGAACATGGGTGTGCAGATATCTCTTCACGATCCTGTTTTCCTTTTTGTTGGATAAATACCCAGGAGTGTCATTGCTGGGTCATAAGGTAGTTCTAGTTTTAATTTTTTGAGGAAACTCCATACTGTTTTTCATAATGGCCGTACCAGTATACAATCCCATAAAGTGACATTCTTTAAATGTTAATTGGGCATTTATTATGTGTGGGTGGCTGGGAAGAAACAAGTCTGTTACTAATAAAAAGTTGCACCTGGAATAGATTCCCTGGCAGTGAGTCAAGGTTCTGTAACACCCACCGTTTACTTCCCATTTTTCTGTACTTCCTGTACTCTTGCCCATTGTCTCCACAATTTCCTAAACCAAACAGCCTCTCAGTAGGTACATCTAAGGGGTTAAATATAGTTGGTAAAATAAATAACTTTTCTGATACAAAGGATTGGCCAGGCTTTTATTTGCTATCAGAAATTCAATGATGGTGACAGCTGGTTTTTCCAGTGATTGTGGCTCTAAAGAGAAAGATCCGGGAGAGAAATAAAATTTCTTCATGTAATGATAAAGGCATAATAATCTCCCAATGGCTATCATTTTATATGCATTTGAGAAAAATCCCATTTTGAAGGAAAATCTAAAGATAAAGGAGTTCATGTAGGTAAAATTTGTTACAACTATTTAATTAAATTAATATTTTTTGCTTGAAAATCTTTTTTTAAATTATTTTATTTTATTTTTAAATTTGTTGGGATGACATCGATTAGTAAAATTAAATAGGTTCCAGGTGTACACTTCTACAGTGCATCGTTTCTGTGTTGTATTATGTGTTCATCACCCAGAGTCAGTTCTCTTTCCATCACCATATATTTGTGTCCCTGTCCCTTCTCCCACACCCACTTCCCCTTATCTTAAATAATTTTTGACTCATGCCTTCATTAATTAATAACATGTAGTGTGTGTATGTGCACAAGACACTGTGCTAAGTACTGTGTGGTTGGTGCACAGGTGCAAACATATGTTTTTCTGCAAATTGGGTGGGGATAGCCCTGTGGGGAACTAAGTGTTCGGGGGGGTCCCAGTTCATTCCAGAGCAAGTGGTGACCTGGAGGAGAGAGAGGAGAAATGGTTGGTACTGACAGTGTATCGCCAGGCTGGTGATAGTGTAGTGGGCATTGCTCATTGTGATGGGGTAGCTGACACCTCAGTTCTTGCCCTATGCCAGGCACATGTGTTAGCTCAGTGGATCCTGACAGCTGCTCTGTTATGTAGGGGCTACTCTTGTCCCCATGTCACAGGAGGTAAAATGATAACGTTATGAGAAGAGACACCAGAGCTGGCTCTTTCTCTGCCATGTGAGGTCATGGCGAGAAAGCAGCTGTCTACATGCCAGGAAAAGAGCTCTCATCAGGAACTGAATCAGCACACACCTTGATCTTGGACTTCTAGCTCCAGAACGCATAATTTCTGTTGTTTAAGCCACCCTGTCTGAAGCACTTTGTTATGGCAGCTAAGCAGAGTAAGACGGGGCTGAGGGGGGAGGTCAAGGATCAGTCAGGCATCATGGAGGCAACTAGAGTAGCTGTGGACCTCTACATAAGACACTGATATGTGGAGAAGACAGTGGCGGGGTCTTCTTGGCTGAGGACACATTTCAGGGATCAGGAGGCAGAAGGTGTACCTGAGAACCTTTGGCTCAGCCAACCTGGTCTTGGTGTCCTGCGGTTAGTCCTCTACTGCCTACTGAGGTCCAGTGACATAAATTGATCCACTTTTATTTGGAGAGGATGTATGTTCTCTTCCTGTGGCTTTCAGCACCACACCCTAGTTCAGACAATTAAATGACACTGTGGTGAGGACTGTCACTTGTGGGACATGTTTCCCCAGCCTCCTGCCTCCCCGATGTGTTCACACTATACTCTCCTCTCTGGAGGGTTCATTTCCATAAAACGAGTTTGGGAAACTTAGCCTCCCTAAGACCTTGGTTTCTGCAACCATGAAACACACTAATGATAACATTCATATCTGAGGCCACCAGAGGAGTCAGTGACAATTCCATCAAGCCCTTGGAAGGTAATGGCACTCAATTCCTACTGGCCACTGCTGCTGAGGAGGATGGGAACAGGAGATATCCAGATCCTTCTCCAGTTTTCAGGAGAGGGTTTATTTTTTGGGAAATGGGAATGGGCTGGGGAGGTGTAGCTGATAATGTGCAAACACATTTTAGTGGTGTGAGGGATGTTTCAAAGCTCCCACCTCAGGTCAGCATACAAGCCCTCAGACAGCCAGCGTGGGTCTGAGACCTTACTCTGCTCAGTACCCAAGTGACCACGGAGATATGTTACTTTATTTTTAAAATTAATTTTCATTTTTCAATTAAAGTTGACATTCAATGTTATTTTATATTAGTTTTGGTGTGCAGCGTAGTGTTCAGACATTTATATAACTTACAAAGTGATCCCCCGATAAGTCTAGTACCCACCTGACAGTATACATAGTTATTACCACATTATTGACTGTATTCCCTATGCTGCACTTTACATCCCCGTGACTATTTTGTAACTGCCACTTCTTACTTCTTAATCCTGTCCCACTTTTCGCCCAGTCCTCCAACTCCCCTCCTATCATCCTGATAAATCTAACACCCACCTGACTCCATACACAGTTATTACAGTATTATTGACTGTATTCCTTATGCTCTAGCCTACATCCCCAATTTATTTGTAACAATCAACTTGTACGTTTTATTCATAATTCCTTCACCTTTTTCATCCAGTCCCCCAATCCCCCCCTATCTGGCAACCATCAGTTTGTTCTCTGTATCTGTGAGTCTGTTTTGTTTGTTAGTGTATTTTGTTTAGGTTCCATATGGTAGTTGTCTTTCTTTGTCTGACTTATTTCACTTAGCATAACGTATTCTAGGCCCATCCATGTGGTTGCAAATGGTAAAATTTCATTCTTTTTATGGCTGAGTACTATTTCACTGTGTATATGCACCACTTCTTCTTTACCCATTCATCTATTGATAGACACTTATCTTGGCTAATGTAAATAATGCTGCAGTGCACATAGGGGTGCAAGTACTTTTTTGAATTAGTGTATTAGATTTTTGGGGGATAAATACCCAGAAATGGAATTGCTGGGTCATAGGTAGTTGTATTTTAAATTTTTTGAGGACCCTCCATACTGTTTTTCATAGTGGCTGCACCAATTTGTAATCCCATCATTAATGCACAAGGGTTCCTTTTTCTCTGTATCCTTGCAACACTTGTTTGTTGATTTATTGATCACAGCCATTCTGACACGTGTGAGGTGATATCTCATTGTGGCTTTAATTTGCATTACTCTGATGATTAGTGATGTTTAGCACCTTTTCATACGCCTATTGGCCGTCTGTATGTGTTTTTAGGGGAACTGTCTATTTGGACACTCAGCCCATTTATTAATCAGATTATTTGGTGTATTTTTTTTTTGGTGTTAAGTTGTATGAGTTCTTTATAAATTTTGGATATTAACCTCTTATCAGTTGTATCATTGGTGAATATCTTCTCACAATTGATAGCTTTTTCATTTTGTTGATGGTTTCCTTTGTCGCACAAAACCCTTTTAATTGATGTAGTCCCATTTGTTAATTTTTTCTTTTATTTCTCTTGCCTCAGAATATGTATTAGTGAAACTATTACTAAGAGCAATGGCAGAGAGTTCACTGCTTCTATTTTCTTCTAGGGCTTTTATGGTTTCGGGTCTTTTATTTAAGTCTTTAATCCATTCTAAGTTTATTCTTGTATATAATATAAGAAGGTTTCCAAGTTGCATTTTTTTGCATGTATCTGCTCAGTTTTTCAAGCACCGTTTATTGAAGAGACTGTCTTTACCTCATTGCATATTTTGGCCACCTTTGTCATAAATTAATGGACCATGTAGGCATGGGTTTATTTTTGGGCTCTCTATTGTGTTCCATTGATCTATGTGTCTGTTTTCATGCCAGTACCATGCTGTTTTGATTGCTATGGGATTGTAGTATAGTTTGATATCTGGTAGCATCATACCTCCAGCTTTTTTCCTTTTTCTCAGGATTGCTGTGACTACGCAGGGTCTTTTGTGGTTCCACATAAATTTTAGAATTATTTGTTCTGGTTCTATGAAAAATGTCATTGGTATTTTGATAGGAATTGCATTAAATCTATAGATTGCTTTGGGTAGTATGGACAATTAACAATACTAATTCTTCCTGTCCGTGATCACAGTATATGCCTCCATTTATTTGTATCCTCTTCTATTTCTTTCTTTAATTTCTTATAATTTTCTGACTACAGGTCTTTTACTTTCTTGGTTAAATTTTTCCTTGGTATTATATTTTATTTATTTATTTATTTTAATGCAATTATTAATAGGATTATTTTCTTAATCTCTCTGATAGTTTATTTGTGTATAATATGTAACTGATTTCTGAATACTACTTTAATTAATTAATTTATCAGTTCTAATAGTTTTTGGGTAGGATCTTTAGGGTTCTCTATATCATGTCATCTGTAAATGACAGTTTTACTTTTTCCTTTCCAATTTGTATGCCTTTTATTTATTTTTCTTTTCTGATGACTGTGTCTAGGACTTCCCATGGAGACATTTTAACTTGTCTAAATCTTGAGATTACATGGGACCCTGCAAGGCTCATCATCTACACTTGGGGTGTTATCAGGGTTCAATGAGACCAAGCACTAATTAGATGATTTTTATACTTGTCAATGTCCCATAAACCCACTTGGGTAACTCCTCTTTGAAATCTGTGAGTCTACCAGAGCCTGCCATAACAAAGTCCCACAGACTGCTTGGAATGAACAGCAGAACATTTATTGGCCAGTGGAGGCTGGAAGTCAGGGACCAGCATGATGACTGGGTTGGCTCCCTCTGAGGGCTGGGAGGGAGAAGCTATTCCATGCTTCTGTCCAGTTTCTGGTGGTTTGTTGGCAATCACTGGCGTTTTTTGCCTTTTTGCCTTCTGCTGCATCACTTTGATCTCTGCCTTTATCATCATATGGTATTGTCTCTGTGTGTATGTGGGGGGGATAGATGTGATGTGTGTATATGTGCATCTCTGTCCAAATTTCCCCTTTCATAAGGTCACAAATCATACTAAATTAGAGGCCTAACATCTTCTAGTATGACCTCATCTGCAACAACCCTATTTCCAAGTAAGATCACTTTCTGAGGAGCTGAGGGTAGGAATTCATTATATGATTTTTTTGTGGGGGCACAATTCAACACATATCAACCAGTTATTAAAATCAGTCTGTTCTTCTGTTGGTTTCTGCTGAGGTCCTCAAAGCTGACAGTAGAATCATGGGTGTCAATACCAGGTGGTGCTTCGACCCCTCCTGTTGGTGACACTGGTGCTGTTGTTGGGCGCACTCACTCTCATCCTATGAAAGGCAGGTGCTGCAGAGGCCCAGGGAGGACAGCATCTGGGGAAGAAATATTGAAATCTGTGGCAGCCCCCCTCTATTAACAGGGGAGGGCAGTGCTTCTCCTTCACGTCAACCAAGTGGGGACCTTGCAGAGGGCTCTATATGTCCCCATTGAAGTTTGGGGGGATATAAGAGACTGGTGTCTGACACCTTTGTGGTAAGTCTAAGAGTGAGAGGTAGCCAGTGGAGCTGGTGGGGGAGCAGGAGAGAGGGCAGTGGGGTGGTGGGTCCCGCATGATTATCACAGCTGAGTAAGTAGGTGTATACTTTCCTTGTGGGCTCAGGGGGGAGAGGGGACCCTAGCAGGTATGAGCCTCTACAGAGTGTGAGTGGGGAATGGGCCATTAGAGGTGGAGGGAAGGATTGGCAAGCTGGCAGGGTAAAAGCTGGCCCAATATTCTGCCAGGGTTGGGCAGAATATTCCCAGGAGCCTCTTCCTCCTCCTCCACTCCCCTAGCATAGACATGAAATCTCAGCTTCACATGAAGGGCTACATGTGGGTCACACCCACTCTCCGCCACTTGACCATCCCTGGATCCTGGTCTATTGACATGACTCTGGCCAGAGAAAGTGGCCCACGCCCCACTGATACCTGGCAGGGCCTGGACCACCCGTCAGCTAGGGAAGACGAAGAAATAAAGTAGGCATGTGTGTGTGCTCTGATAAATTAATGGCTAGATTGCAGTTGTGGGAGAAAAATATGGGGAGGGTTTTATTACCTGAAAATTATTAGACAAGCTCTGCTCTAGATGTCCTTCAGAGGTGGGAGAAACATCAGCTTATAGGAAAAGCATAATGATTCTTACTGTTCAAACAATTGTGCCTCAGATCCCTTTGGCATCTGGTGGATACTGTTTCTAGGTGCATAAAATAAAATACAGAGTGTGACAAAGGAAATCAACTATATTGGTTATCAAAATATTTTTAAAAATACAAATTTATGATTAAGCTGTATGGCTGCTTTTTAAATAATACATGAAACAGTAAGATCAGCAGCAGATTAAACAACCAGCACTGTGATGTGAAGAGTAGAAATGATATTTTGAGATCTATGCCACAGTTTCAATATAATATAAATATATCTGTGACTTCTGTTGGTGCCAAGTCAGGCGAATTCTTAATATAGCTGAGGCTTGTTGCCTCCTTCAAAATAGGAAAAAGTGTAATATTTTAGGTAAAAGTTAGTAAAAATACAGCAGTGATTATTTTCTCATCCATGTTTATGGGCCCCTGAATTTAATGTTTGGTCTTTAGGGTGGGTAGGTGGGTGGGACTCTGGAACTCAGGTAAGTAAGTCCTGGTTTAAAGGGACAGTGAAAGACAGAAGAATGAAATTCTGCTGTAATCATAATGTGCTGAACCTTATTTATGTATGAGATAGTCACATGTGTTGCAGAGTAATTCCCTTGTAGACATCTATCATTAATGCTTTGATCATTTAGAAAAAAAATCAACTTCAAAGCTTTGAAAAGATACACCATACTAAACCTTATGGGATGCAGAAAAAGCAGTGCTAAAAGGGAAACAAGAGAATAAGCAGATAACAAAAATGAAGATCACTCAAAATACACGATCGTCTCAATTTATGTAGAAAAATTTATGCATTTGACAAAATTCAACACTCCTTCATGAGAAAAACACTCAAAAGACTAGTAGTAGAAGGGAACTACCTAAAAATAACAAAATCTATATCTGAAAAAGAAAGTCTCATACTCAATGGATTATAGGCTTTTCCTTTCAGATAAAGAGTGAGGCAAGAATGCCCAATTTCATCATTTCCATTCGACATAATACTAGAAGTTCTAGTCAGACTAATTAGGCAAGAAAAAGAAAAAAATGTTGTCCAAATTAGAAAAGAAGAAGTAAAAGGATCCTTGTTCACAGAAGGTAGAATCTTATGTGTAAGAATTTTAAATGTTCAATAAAAAATTAGAATATATACATGAATTCAGCAAAGTAGCAGTATACAAAATGAACACACATAAATCAGGTACATTTCTATATACTAACTGCAAATAATTCTAAAAGAAAATTTAAAATTTCTATTTATTAAATATAATAAATTATATTATTAAATTATTAAACACATAATTTTATTTATTTTTAATAGCATTTAAAAGAATAAAATATAAGAAATTTATTTATCCAAGAAGGTGAAGGACTTGTACATTGAAAACTGTAAAGCACTGCTGAAAGAAATTAAAGAAGACATAAATAAATGGAAAGATATTCATGTTCATGGATTGCAAGAGTTAATATTGTTAAGATGTCTATCCTCACCTAAGCAATTTATAGATTCAAAGCAATCCCTATCAAAATCCCAATGATATATTTTGTAGAAATAGAAAAATCCATCCTAAGATTCGTATGGAATTTCAAAGTTCCCCCAAATAGCTGAAGTAATCTTTAAAAATAATGACAAACCTGGAGGACTCACATTTCCTGATTTAAAACTTACTACAAATTTACAATATTCAAAGCAGTAGGATACTGACATAAAAACAGGTGTATAGATGAATTGAATAGAATGGAGAGCTCAGAAATAAAATTTTGTATATATGGTCAAATAAGTTTTGATAAGTATGCTAAGACTATTCAATGGGGACAGCCTTTTCAACAAATGGTGTTGGGAAAACTGCCTATCCACATGAAGAATTATGCAGTTGGACCTATATCTAATACCACATATAAACATTAACTCAAAATGGCTCAAAGACCTAAATGTAAGAGCTAAAACTATGAAATCGTTAGAAGAAAACATAGGGCAAAACTTAATGATGTTGGATTTTGCAATGATTTCTTGGATATGACACCAAAAGCACAGGCAGCAAAGGAAAAAATAGACAAATCAGACTTCATGAAATAAACAAAATTTTATTCATCAAAAGACACTATCAGTATAGTGAAAAGGAAACTCACATGATGGGAGAAAATTTTTGTAAATTATATATCTGATGGGTTATTAATATCCTGAATATATAGAGAACCCCTCAAACTCAACAACAACAAAATCAAACAACACGATTAAAAAACAGTAAAGTACTTGAATAGACATTTTTCCAAAGAAGATATACAAATGGCCAATAAGCACACGAAAAAATGTTTAACATCCCTAATCATTAGTGAATTGTAAGTCAAAACCACATTGAGATACCACTCCACCATTAGGATGGCTACTATCCAAAAAACAACCAAACAAATGAACAAAAAAATTACCAAAATTAAAAAAAGAACTCAGAAAATAACAAGTGTTCATGAGACGTTCATGAGTATGTGGAGAAGGTGGAACTCTGTGCACTGTTGGTGGGAATATAAAATGGTCCAGCGGCCGTGAAAAAGTTTAGTGGTTCCTCAAAAAATTAAACATAGAATTATCATATAATCCATCAATTCCACTTCTGGGTATATATCCCAAGTAATTGGAAACAGGAACTCAGATACAGCAATAATGTCGTAAGAACTATGTATGGCGTCAGATGGATGCTAGACTCATTATGGGGAGCTCTTCATAAATTACATAAATGCTTACCCACTGTGCTGTCCACCGGAAAAATAAAAAGGAAACAGGGACTCAAAGGTAAATAGTTCACCCATGCTAACTGCAGCATTATCTAAAGTAACCAAATGCTGGGAGCAACCCAAACGACAGATGAATGGATAAACAAAGTAATATATACACACAATGGAATATTATTCAGCCTTAAAAAAGGCCGTTCTGACACATGCAGTCACATGAATAAACCTTGAGAACATTAAGCTGAATGAAATAAGCCAGATACAAAAAGACAAATACTGTATGTTTCCACTTGTATGAAGGAACGAGTATAGTCAAATTCATAGAAACAGAAAGTAGACTGGTACCAGGGGCTGTGGCAGGAGGTGGTGGAGGGGGAAAATGGGGAGTTATTGTTTAATTAATATGAATTCAGATTTGTAGGATGAAAATACTTCTAATTAAATACTTCTAATTAAATACTAATTAAATACTTAAAATGGTTAAGGTTGAAATTTATACTGTGTTTTTTACCACAACAGGAATAAAAAAATTTTGAGGAAAAAAAACTCAAGAAGATAACTCATTGTGGTGGGTCACTTTTCTAGTCCTAAACAGCATTTAAGAATATTTTCGTGCAAATTATGGATAGGGCAATCCTTTCTTGAACCAAGGCAAGAATTAGAAAAAATTGTATATGTGTGTGTGTGCATGTTTGTGTGTGAGTATTTGAATGTGTGTGTGTACAAATGTAAGCATAAGTGCGTGTGTGTTTGTGTGTGTGTGTGTGTGTGTGGTGTTGGAAGAGAGTGCTTGAGAACCTTGACCCAGAGGAGTGAAGGCATTATTTATAGCCTTGTGGAAAAACCTGGACTGATGTGGCTTGTGGTGATGGGGATCTGGGGGAGGAGGGCAGACCCAGTCTCACAGGCCAGGTGGGTGCTCTGGGCTCAAGGTCACAGGATGTGCTGGCTGGGTAGTGGCCCAGGAACAGAACTCTGGCCTCTGGCAGAAGATTCTGGTCTATACAAGAGGCAACAGGACTGCAAGGGTGAGCTTTGCCCAGTTTTGCATCTCTTACAGTGAAGGTAGCCAAGAACTGGTGGTTTATGTGAGGCTAACAGTCTTTACCTCAGTGGGCAAGACTACAGACAGAACACATTGTAGCCTCTACAGCTCCTGGAATTCGGGGTGCAGAAGTAGATTGAAACTTTGAAAGGTCATAGTGGAAATGGTCACTCTGGAGACAAACTCAGCTATATCACTGCCAGGGTGGTAGCTGAGGCCTCAGGGAGCCCACTTTGGGTTTTTTTTTCTTATAGATCTAGGGTACACAGAGTGTGGACCCTAGGTTGGGAATTGGAACCAAGGCTCTCAAAGGGCACATTAGGGGTCCCTGTGGTACTGAGAGGGGCTACTCCAGAAGTTTCTTTGTGGAGACCATTTCAGGCACCAACCACAGGGGTAGAAAGCAAGTGAGACACAAACCCAGAGAACTGGAATGGCCAGCCGTCCTTGTGACCACCAAGTCACTGACCCCACAGAATTCAAGTTTCTTTAACTTCTGCAGGGTTCGATGTGTTCTGCAAACACAGCCATCGAGAAAGGCTTCCAGATTTCCCTGAAAAGTCTTGCCCACCCTGATCATGGTTCATACACACTCAAATCCAACCCCTTGTTTCCTCTTCCTTATGCTGTCCTACTCTCACGGGTTTCTAGACCCTCTTGAAGCCAGGCGCCACATCATCTCACCTCTTTGAATCAATTCAGAAGTATCAGGTGATGTTAGTTCTTTTCCCAGAGGTGGCAGGGGAGGGAGAGGTTTGGCCAGGGCTGTCTGGAGGGCGTGGGCTGGTGGGGAGGTGCTGGGGCCAAAACACAACTCTTTTCCAAAGAACCCTGGCTCTGTGTCCATCCACTATCAGCCCTGGCCTGCAGGCAGCCCACCCTGTGAGGAGGAGAGGGAGAGAAAAGTAATCTTAAAGACATCTGGGTGCCCGCAGGATATGCCAATTCAACTGGGATATGCTAGTAACTTCTCTTAGAGATTTTGTGGGGGCCAATACCTGCACTGTGAAAACAGGATTCTAGGTGAAAACACGGTTGGGGACAGGGAACTTCAGATTCACAAATGATAGCAAAATTGTTTTTTGTAGCAGATGCTGTCAGTGCCCCTGGGGCCCACAGTCTGCAGCACAGGCTTTGCAACAGGCTGATGGCTACTGCAGCTTTAAGTTCGAGGGCAGAGGCAGACTGGAAGCAACACCCCCTCATCCCTCTCCTCATAGCAAGGAGCAATGGGGGTATTGAGTAGTGCCCCAGCATCCTTGCCCTTTGGTGGAGGAGTCTGAGGTGTTAACCCTACATGGAAGCCTCTCTTGTTGGCTGTCCTTCCAACCAGGCTCAGCCCCGCCCCAGCTCCTGCTTCCTGAGGTGTCTCCCAAATAACCTACTTGCCCCCAAATCCTTGCCTCAGCACCTATTCTGGAAGAACCCAGACTAAAGTATGTTTCCTGCACAAAACTGTGAAGTTGTTATAGTTTTTCTCATACACTGCTGCTTCCATAAGTAAAGCAGAAATTTGATTTAGCTCTCTGATGGCAAACATCTAAATATCTGGAAATTTAAGAGAATCCATTGTTATTTCCTTATTTACTTTTTCAATATGAATCCTCACTTATAATGTCCAAGAGAGAAGTCAAATGCTTTCTTCTTTCTCTTCCCCCTCCCTCTCCCTCCCTCCCTCTCCCTCCCTCTCTTTCCCTACAGAACTGTTTTCTAATGCTTTGTTCAGATCAGTTTCTGTTTACAACTGGTGGGAACACACCTACATTGGTCTGGGATCTAAGGAGACGGTTCTCTTTCTTTCCTGAAGTCCTTGCAGACTCATAAATCCTAATTTTCTTTTTTAATAAGAAATGTCACAGGCCATTCTTCAAAATGGGCCATCCAATCCAAGAAGCCCGTGATTGACCTGAAACTTCCTTCATCCCTTTGGGGAAAGACAGTGGTCCCGTGGTTGAGTAAAGTGCCAGGAATGTGAGGAGGGCACTTCATTGGGAACCCCACTTTTTTACTAACCAGTTAAAATGAAAGGGACAATCTGTTTTTACTGGGAAACTAGGCAACATCACTTGGGAAACTGCATTTTATTTCCATTTTAAACATACACTTATTTGAATATTCCTCACACAAACAGAACAACTTTGGTGTTTAACTAGTAGTGAGACCTAATTTGGCACTGTGGCAAATGCTGTTAATTTTGTTGAATTTTTAATTATTCCCTTTTAGCTCAACAGATAATTAATGTAAAAGATAATGAAACCAGAATGTGAAGCATTAGCAAAACTGCACTGGATCATCACAGCTCGTTTTGGGTTTTAACTTTGTCTTTCAGATAGTTTTCTTTTTCTGCAGTTTGCTACCTGCTCTTGAGATTTGGCTCAATTCTGATAGAAAACAAGCAAAAGAATCAAAACTAAATGTTGCATCACTTAAACTAAGTTGAATTTGAAAGGCTGTTCATCTAGTTAATTAATTCAACAACATTTATTGAGCTTATTATGCAATATGCCAGGCATTGGAGATGAAAAGAGTCCAGTTACAAAAAGTTGCAAATGAGGAAATAAAATGCACATTAGGTTCTTTAGGAGAGTCAGGATTTCAATATAAATAGATTAAAGATCAGAAACACCATTCATCTTTTATGCATTTTTGCATTTAATTTAATATCATATTAGGATTTTTCCTATGTAGAGACTAATATTACATTAGTCACCCTTTCAAACAAAAGCAAAATTGATGAGTGAAGTGCTTGCTTAATTATTAGAAGAAATAATCATGAAGAAACTTTATTGCCAGGTCACTTACTTGGGAACCTTTGGTATCTTGAACAAGGCTGAGACCTAACAGTTACATGAACATGGGATCTGGGCTACTGAAATAGGTGTCTACATTTTAATGAACTGATGTATTTCACTCCAGAAGTGTCAGGCTGTCCTGCAGGCCTTAGTGTCCCTTGCTAGGGCCTGAGGGACAGTTGTTACAGAACCACACAGTTGTTACAGAGTCAATGCCATGGTTTCTTGGTCCCTGCATATAGCAGCTGAACAGAAAACAGGGGAATATTAAAAGGAGGCATATATACAGCAGAAAAGTGACTGGTCTGAAAGTAAGAGAGAAGACAAAAAATGTGAAAATCAGGAAATAATAGTACACATATAGCAATCTGATGCAAGTTCCACCATCCATTTACTTGGCTGAATCTGGAGATGCAAGCAGGTGTGCCTGTGGCTTCAGGCACATCGGAAGTTGGAGAGGGTGGGACAGAGCAGAAATGCAGAGGGCTGCAGGTAACAAGCCAGATACAGACGGATCTCAGTAACAGGGTGACACCAGCAGCGAGAGGTTGACACCATTGAGATGCAGCATTTTGCAGAAAGCCACTCTGGGACTGAGCTCTAAGGGGACCAAATGAATCTTACCAAGGGGGCACCTACAAGCAGCAGGACCAGGGAAGACCCTATTGGAATCTGCTAGAAACAAGGAGCCCCTCCCAGGTGGCTTTTCTTCCTGCTCATCCCAAGTGCTGAGCTTCCTTTTCTACTGCTGAGTCTTAAAGCATCAACATTCAGGGGAAGTCTGTCACTCACGTGTGTGATGGTCTTTATTTTATAATAGGTTTTCTAAGTTTTCCCAGAGACCCCAGAGAATAGATGTTCTTAACAGCTTGCTTGGGTGCAGGCACTGGTCTAGATACTAAAGACATAGCAGGAAACAAGACAGCGATTAATATATGCTCCACCCTCCCGAGGTTACATGGATGGATGGAGTCCATACGCAGCTGTGGCACACTACCTTCCCTTGTTTTGGAACTTGGTTGTAAGTACTTAAATAATTAGTAAATACTACTGATTTCCTGGTAAAAACTAGGAAAAATAAGACGATAACAAAGATTACTGAGTGAGCACTCCCCCTCTCAATCTTCCAATGAAGATTGAAGAACAAATTCTGTGTCCTACAGAACCCCTCCCCCTTCCTGGCGACATTTCTAAGAGCTCCAGAATTTTCTTCTCTTGTATTCCTAGTGTTCTTCCTTCCTCTTCCAAAATTCCTCTCCTCTGTCTCGTTCATCAGGGTTTTTCTAAAACTTCAGTGCTCTGCTGAGTCAAGTTGTCCACAGGTACGGTAGGTATGAAGTAGCTCCCGCATGGTGGGCCAAGCCAGGCTCCCGGAGCTCTAATTTCAGCTCTTCCATTTACTGATTGTGTGACCCCGGTGAGAAACTTGATCTGCTTGAGCCTCAGCCTCCTAATCTGTGGAGCAGGGATAGTAGTGGTTACTTCTGGTCAGTTGTGTGAGGATTAAGCACCAGATACGTGGTTGGAGCATAGAGTAAATTTCATTCTGCATTTCCTTCATCCGCTGTCCTGTCATTTGGTTGAGGGTAATAATCTACTTTAACCTACAGAAGAAACTAATGGTGGAACTGTTAGGGTGAGGCTGTTGGGACAGACGTGGGGACATCAGAACCACTGGACATTGTCATAGCACAGCTCACAGACAACTCATCTTCTGGGCTGTGTGAAGGGCTGGCCTTCAATGCCAGAACACGGGGCACGGGGCTCAGGCAGTGTCCACTGGACAAGTCTGGGCCACGACGTCTCAGGTTTGGGAGTGGGCAGGCTGCCGGGCTGCTGTGGCCTCTGCACTGAGTCAGCTGGGGAGAGAGTATAGGAGCAGCTGAGGTACCTGGGGCTGTGGGGCTGTGGTTTTTAAACTTGGATGTTGTACGAAAACGTGTAAAGGGGAGAGGAAAACTAAATGTCCTTGAAATCACGGGAATTGTGTCATCACACTCACCGAAGTTAATGAGAGCGCTTCCTCTGTTCGTTGAAGGACAAGACAAAGGCAGAGGCTTCGGGCAGCCAACTGTGGGGAGGTGACTAGGTGGGGGGGTAGCAGAGCGCGGCTTGGTCGTGCAGGCCCCTCCATGCCACTGTGCTGTCCTCCTCCCGGTCATAAGACCTCCCGGGAGAGGGGGCTCGGGGCAGCCCTCCCCTCTCAGAAGTGTCAGACAAGGGACGCTGCGGAAAGGCTTCCTTCTGCACCTGTCACATCTCAAACACCTTCGGCTCAAAATAATTATGCCAACATGCTCTGTTTTGAGTTGGTTCACTCTGAAACTTTTCCCCATTTGAAACTTTAAAAAGTTTCATATATTTAAAAACCGGATAGCCGGGGTGAGAGATTCAGGTTAGAAGGTGGGAGACGAGAGATCTGTAAGGGGGGAATCCCAGGTAGGAGCAAGGACAAGGAACACATCTGAGCACACTGCCCATGTCGTACTGAATCAGTCTCTCAGTGTGGGCACAGGACAGGGCTGTGAAACAGTCGTGCCCCATTTTGGGTGGCATGATCTAAACCCTTCATGACACACCTGTGGAGCTGCTGTGTCAGGTGAAGCTGACAGCACTGTACCGGCAGTCATGCTCAGAGTGGCTCCACTGCACCCCAGTACTGGCTCAGGCGCAGGCCTGGGGTCTTTGGAATGAAGACATGGTGTCCCTCCCCCAGTTCTTTCTGCAGCAATGTGTCACTGCTTCTCTGTGTGGGACTCAGCCCTGATGTCGGAGAAGAACGTGACGCCTCAAAGCCACCCATGAACGGAGCCCTGCGTTCCAGGTTAGTTCAGTGTCCTTCCTCCAAGGGCGTGTTGCAGGGCTGGGCCACACCGCCCAGGGAACCTCGGGGTAAGATCGCGGGCTTCGCAACGTGGAGGCCCTGGGGCCAGAGTTACTCCGTCTCTGGACCTGTGGGGCTCTGTCTTTGTGCTGCTTTCAGGTTAATTGTTTCCTAAATCTGTTGACTTTACTGGCACAGGTTTGCAAGCCGGGAAATGGTGCAGAACTGTGCAGAATAAACTGTTTCCCTAATTCCGGCCACTGTCAACCCAACTATAACCCCACCGCTGGGGATTGGGAAAATGTTTTCTCAATCCCCTCTTAGGAAGAAAAAAAAGAAAAGAAAAGAAAAAGAAAAACAGAAAGCTTGGCTTACACCGAAACACTGCCCCCTGAGGGGCCACAGGGGGCCCCGGGGTTAGTGCCACACAGGCCTTTCCCTCCCAGTTAACCCGTGGTGTTGTCATCTGTCACCCACGCCTTCTTGTCCAGTCTCCTGGGCCCTCTCCTGATTTCCAGAGCTGCAGACTCCCCTGGTTTTGGCCCAAGACTCAGACCCCTCCTTCCTAATGAATGCTTTTCAGAAAGGATTTCCGGTTCCTGGACTTTTGTTCACGCACTCTGCTTTCTTCAAAGGCCTCTGCCCCGTTCTCTTATAAACATTTAAAGAACAGACTTTAAGCAAAACTGATTTCAGATACAATCACACCATGGCCTCTTTGGGGCAGTTCTGCAATGTTTTCATGGTGTCAGGGGCACAGGCCATTGAGGGATGCACGGGTACTCCCGTGTGGGACAGACCGGGGTCCCATAGAGTTAGGCTGGCCGGATGTACCCTATGAAATGGGACCAGTACCGTTGTTTTCTGCCCTGTTTAAAATAGTACCTCTGGTCAGCCTAAGTCCGTGCCCTGCAGGTGTGCCTGGGGACCTTTGCTGAGGAGCGTCCTGCAGTTGTCAGCTTCCTGGAGAGCCCAGGGGTGGCAGTGGTTAAGCTGTGAGAACATAGTTGGGAGACTCAGGCAGAGCTGACCTCTGACCTGCTGCACCACTCCCCGGCTGAGCACGATGCCTGCCCTCCCATCGCTATGGTCTCGCTGCGTCTCCCTGTGACAAGGCCTGCAGGGGCGCGCTGCTGTTCTGGGACGGCTCTGCGGGGACAGGCTGCGCAGTGCCGGTGTGGGCAGCACTCTCCCCTCACTGAGGGGGGGGGACTGTTTTGAGAGTTGTGTGCCTGTTATCACCACTAAGAAGGGCCTTCCTATGAGAAAACACTTCCCACTCACCAGCCCCCAATCGCTGTAACTGCCATTACCGAACTCATGTAAATTTTCCATATTTTACGCCTCCCTCCCACGTGCTTTTCTGGTTTATGTCTCTTTGTCTATTCTCCCCACACAGCCGTCTAAAGTCCACAGAAGCAGAGACCTTGTGCTCTCCCCTGATGTCTCCCCAGACCCAGAACAGTGCCCATGTAGTGTAGGGGCCAGCAGTCACTTCTGGGTGAGCGAATGCTTGGTGGATGGGCTGCTGGCCCGGCGTCACCGGGTGAGTGAGCAGCAGGAGACGGGTCTCAGCTGTTCCTTCCGGGCCAACGTGTGTGCTTCTCGGCACAGCCTCACTGATTTCTCCTGAGGGCCCACAGCTCTGCTCGTGCGGCCCCACCCTGGAAAACACTACCTCAGCGCAGGGATGTTTCAGGGCCACAGTCCTTCTCGGAGCAGTTTCAGTCCTGCTCCGGCGACAGGGCTGCTGGAGCTCGTGACGTGTGACACGTTCCCCTCCACCAAAGGGAAGTCATCGACGGCACAGCAGGGACCATTGATGACATAACACTGGACTACACACTGGACACCTGAATGGAACCACATGTGCCCCACATTGAGGGAACTTCCTGCTGGGCATCTACTGCTGTCAAAATATTGAAGTCAACAGAGCTTCCTTCTACACATCGTCATTGGTTTAATGTTAATGGAAGCACAGGAAATGCTATGTCCTGCTGGGGTGCCTGGTACTGAAATGAGCCTGCTGTTTGAATTCTCTGATAACCACCCTGCCTCTTCCCATGGGCTGAGGGCAGAAGTCCCTTACTCAGTTGCTGCCAAGGAGATGAGTTCAAAGGGACAACAGGGGAGGTGCTATTGACACCCCTTGCTCAGGAGCTCACTTTGCTCAGGGACCTCTGGACATTCAGAGGGTGGGGCTGTGTCTGGGCAGGACACCTCCCTGCCATCCTGGAGTGAGTGGCCTTAAAGGGTTGAAGGCGGTTGGAACCTCTGGGTAAGAACCACTTCCCCAACTTAGGAGAGTGGACACTTGAAATGTGAGGAAGGACCGAGAAAGAGGAAGTGGGCCCTGGTCTCAGCCCTTCGGCTAGGCGTGGCGTGGGCCAGTCCAACTGGAGCTGCAGTTGACTCATTTTCAGGGTAAACACAGTGGAGACCCTCACTCTAGGTGTTCTGCATGCTCATGACATCTGGTGACTTTTTTTTGTGAAGATGGAGATTTAACTCCTCTGGTGCGGTATCAAAATGGCAGTGATATGGGTTCAAGTCAGCACTCAAACGACAATTGCAGCTGACAAATCTCCGACCATGGTGGTCTAGCTGTGTCCTAGGAAGCAGGACATGATGGCAGCAGGCCCAGTGTCTTATCTCATGGGAGCCTTTTGCTTCCTCACCTATGTGGGACATGGGTGGCTGCCACAGGAGAGAGCCATGCTAAGTGGGATTACCTGGACACACAGAGGCCACAGCCTTGGTTTCCTAACCTCATACTCTCCTGGTTATGCAGGCCCAAGGTCAGCATGCCTGTCACAGCCTCTGCACTTCAGGACTTCCCTAAAGATGAGCAGTTCTGGGGCCGACCTGGTGGGTACTGCATTCTTCACCTGTCTTACCTCTGTGGTCTTTCAGGCACCTGTACTGTAACAAGACAGACTCTTAGGTCTTTCTCAGACAGGTCTGGGGCAACCATGCCTGATGTTAACCTTCTGCTCACACACACATATTCTCCTCACTGCAACATGCACACATGACCATACTTCCATCTTCCCTGTTTCTCAGCACGACTATGCTGGAGTTTTGGTGAAGTCCCTATATGGCATTTATATTTTGTGACAAATGCGGGTGTGGGCAAATATATGACATGTATTCATTATTTCAGTAGTTTCACTGCCCTAAAATCTCTGTGCTCTGTCTGTTCATCCCTCCCTCCCCTTAACTCCTGGCAACCACTGATCTTTTTATTTTCTCCATAGTTTTGCCTTTTTAAAAATGTCATATAGTTGGAATCATACAGCTTGTAGCCTTTTCAGATTGGCTTCTTTCACCTAACAATATGCATTTAGTTTTCTTCCATGTCTTTTCATAGTTTGATAACTTATTTCCTTTAATCACTGGATAATTTCCGTTGTCTAAATGTACCAGAATTTATTCACCCATGTTAGATGATTTTAGATTTTTTTTCTCTTGTAGAAGTCTCTCCTAGACTGAGGTATACTGTGGTGCACAGCTGCCATCTAGCACCTTCATCCAGCATTTGTCCTGGGGCACCTTCTCCTCTCCTGTGTTAGACTTCCTACTTTCTACTTCCTGCTTCCTGGATTCCAGGCTCCCATGTTCTTTGATTCACTACCTCTGTTCTGTGGAACACAAGCTGCAATAGCTTTCTGAGAAAGAGAGAAGATAAGAAACATTTCTGAGATCTTGCACAGTTTAAAATGTCTATGTTCTACTCCCATACTAATTGATTGGCTAGGTATAGAATTCTAGGTTGGAAATTAATTAAGTCTCAGAATTGAGAAGTCTTGATTTATGTCTTCTAGCTTCCAGAATGGCTGTGGAGAGTGAGTGCCATGTGACTCTTGGTTTTCTGTATAAGCCTTTCTGGTTTCTGTCTGGGACAGGCAGGGAGTTTCAGTGTGGGTCTGTTTTCATTCAAAACATTGGACTCTTGGCGTGCTCTCTCAATCTGCAAATTGCTGTCCTATAACCAGTTCATACCAGACTAGCGGTATATATGCCATGAGGGTGTGGATTAGGGAGCAGCTGCTGGTTCCCCTGTTCCTGGTAGACTGGGTTGTCCCCTTCCCAATTGTGTTGGCCTGAGTCCTAAAGGAAGCTGAGTCACTTCCCGATGCAAATCACAAAAATACTGTGCTTGCAAGTGAATTTTCCAAATATCTAAAGTAATGATGGCTTAACAGAAGCTAAAAATATAAAACAAACAAACAACCAAACCACCCAGGCCCCATTGACACTGAACTGTGCTTAAAGAAAACTATCCAGCCCAATGTCACTACTGAAATATAAATGGACTATTAATATTTAGTAGACTGACCAGATGTACCATTTTAAATAGGACAGAAAACAATGGTACTGTCCCATTTCAAATAGTGCATATGGTCAGTCTAGTCTCACTGGGCTAAATTCGAGGTGTCAGCAGGCTGACCATATGTACCATTTGAAACAGAGTAGTACCATTGTTTGCTGTCCTGTTTAAAACGGTACGTCTGGTCAGGCTACTAGTTAGGCTTCTGCTCTGGGCTTGCCCAGGTCAGTTCCCTCTTGGTCAGCTTCAGCCAGTGGCTGGGAGTGAGTAGCAGTATAAGAAACAGGAGGCTGACTGCATAGGATTCCATCATGTGGCATTTTGTATTTATCAGTCATCAGGTATGGAGGCTTCTCACAAACAGCTGGCTTAATCCAAGCCAACCAGTGTCTCATTGATGATGTGGGCCTTTCTCCTCTAGAAGAAGCCCTTTGAGTATTTGATGAGGCAATAATGGCTGCTGTTTGCAGAGAGGTATGGTGTTAGCCTTGTAAAGGTGGCATTGAAGCCTCTGTGCCATGAAGCTGGGTAGGTGTTACTGTCCCTCAACTAGAACATGCTGCCAAAACACAGCAGAAACTAGTTTCCCACCTTGATCTTTTTCAATTACAGCTGTCATACAATATTATATCAGTTTCAGGTATACAACATAGTGATTAGCCATTTAAATAACTTACAAAGTGATCACCCCAATAAGTCTAGTCCCCACATGACACGATACATAGCTATTACAATATTATTGACTATATTCCTTATGCTGTACTTACATCCCAGTGAGCATTGTTACAACTGGCCATTTGTACATCTTAATCCCTTGCTCTTTTTCACTCATTCCCCAATGTCACTTCCATCTGGAAACCATCCGTTTGTTCTCTGTATTTTTTAATTTGTTTCTGTTTTCTTTGTTCATTTATTTGTTGTTTAGATTCCACACATAAGTAAAATCAGGGTATATGTCTTTTTCAGTCTGACTTATTTCACTTAGCATAATACCCTCTAGGATCAACCACGTAGTAGCAAATGGCAAGATTTTGTCCTGTGTATGGTTGACTAATATTCCATTACATATATGTACCACATATTCTTTATTCATTCATCTGTCAATGGACACTTAGGTTCCTTCCATATCTTGGCTATTGTAAACAATGCTGCAATGAACATGGAGGTATATATGTTTTTTCGAATTACTGTTTTGAAATGATTTGGATACATACCCAGAAGTGGTATTACTGGGTCATGTGGTAGTTCTATTTTTAATTTTTTGAGTAAGTTCCATACTGTTTTCCATAGTGGCTACACCAATTTACAATCCCACTAACAGTGCATGAGGGTTCCCTTTTCTTCACATCCTCTTCAACACTTGTTGTTTGTTGATTTATTGATGATAGCCATTTGACAGTGTGAGGTGATATCTCATTATGATTTTAATTTGCATTTCCCTGATGATTAGTGATGTTGAGCATCTTTTCATATGTCTGTTGACCATCTGTATGACCTCTTTGGAGAAATGTCTATTCTGGTCCTCTGCCCATTTTTTAATTGGATTGTTTTGGTGTTAAGTTGTATGTGCTCTTTATATATTTTGGATATTAACCTTTCATCTGTTGTGTCATTGGTAAATATCTTCTCTCAGTCCATAGGTTGTGTTTTCATTTTGTTGATGGTTTTCATTGCTGTGCAAAAACCTTTTAGTTTGATGTAGTCTTATTTGTTTATTTTTTCTTTGTTTCCCTTGCCTGAGGAGACATATCAAAAATAAATATTACTAGGAATGATGTGAAAGGGTTTATACTGCATATGTTTTCTTCTAAAAGTCTGATGGTTTGGGGTCTTACATTTAAGTCTTCAATCCATTTTGAGTTTATTCTTGTATATGGTGTAAGAGAGTGGTCTAGTTTCATGTTTTTGCATTCGTCTATTCAGTTTTTCCATCACCATTAATGAAAAGACTGTCTTTATTCCACTGTGTATTTTTGTCACCTTTGCTGTAGATTAATTGACCATATTGGCATGAGTTTATTTCTGGGTTGTCTCTTCTGTTCCACTGATATATGTGTCTGTTTTTATGCCAATACCATGTTGTTTGGATTACTATAGCCTTATATTATAGTTTGATATTAGGGAGCATAATGCCTCCATTTTTTTCTTCTTTCTTAGGATTGCTGTGGTTATATAGGGTCTTTTGTGGTTTCATATAAATTTTAGCATTATTTGTTCTAGTTCTGTGAAAAACATCACTGGTAATTTGATAAGAATTGCATTAATCTGCAGATAGCTTTGGGTATGGACATTGTAACAATGTTAGTTCTTCCTATCCATGAGCATGGTATATCCTTCCACTTACTTGTATCTTCTTCAATTTCTTTCTTCAATGCCTTATATTTTACTGAGTATAGGACTTTTACTTCTCTGCTTAAATTTATTCCTAGGCATTCTTTTTTTGCAATTGTAAATTGGATTGTTTTACTAATTTCCCTTTCTGATAGTTTGTTATTGGTGTATAAAAATGCAACTGATTTCTAAATATTAATTTTGCATGTTGCTAGTTTACTGAATTCATTTATTAGTTCTAATAGTTCTTTGGTGGGTTCTTTAGGGTTATCTCTATATAACATCATGTCATCTGCAAATAATTACAGTTTTACTTCCTCTTCAATTTGGATGCCCTTGATTTTTTTTCTTATCTGATTGCTGTATATAGGACTTCCAATATAAATAAAAGTGGTGAAAGTGGACTTGCTTGTCTTGTCCCTGATCTTAAAGGAAAAGTTTTTTACCATCAAGTATGATATTAGCTGTGGATTTGTCATATGTGGCCTTTATTACATTGAGGTATATTTCCTCTATTCCCACTTTACTGAGAGTTTTTGTCAAATAAATGTTGAATTTTGTCAAATGCTTTTTCTGCATTTATTGATATGACCATATGATTTTTATTTTTCATTTTGATGATGTGGTGTATCATATTAATTGATTTGTGAATACTGAACATCTGTGTGTTTTTCAATTCACATCCTCAACTCTCTCCCCTGGGCAACAATGCCCCTTGGTCTTTAGAAGCAGGGTTATGACACCTCACCAAGTTGTTTCTGTAGTGATGTCAATGTAAGCACACGGTGGTAAGTTCATGAACTTAGTTGTCAGATTTTGGTACGAAGACAACTTTTATGGCAGTTCCAGAAAAAGAGTTCCAAAAGTGCTTTGAAGGGTGGGCTAGGTGCTGGCATCAGTGCACAGCTTCCCAAGGGGAGTGCTTCGAAGGTGACCGTAGTGATATTCAGGAATGAGGTATATAGCACTTCTCCTAGGATGAGTTCACAAACTTAATTGTCCAACCTCATGTATAAAGTTATAGAGAACTGTGATGTGACCCTGGTGAGCTGTACATGATGGTGGGACCCTTCTCACTTGGGAGGAGGGCTGTGTCCCCTTCAGACCAAGTAATACAGCATAGAATGGCTCCTTAGGTAGCATAGAGGCAGTTAAAGAGGTGCTGAGCCTGGATGGAGGGCCTGGATCTGTGCCTAGGCTCTAACACTTAGCTGTTGCCTCTTTAGCAGCTGCTCTGAGCCTCAGGTTTTTTATCTGTAGGTTGAGGATGCAAATGTGGCCAATTTAGGGTCATAGGCTCTGTGAGGAGCAAGATGAAGAAAGTTTCTGCTAATCATGTGTAGAAACCATGAAGCCCCATGTGACTGCAGCCCCTAGGTGTTGGCCATGTGGACAGGAGGAAGAGCTGTCCAGATGGAAATGCTGTCCACTTAAGTACTGTGTTTTTCCATGTATAGTGTACACTTTTTTGCCCAAATTTGTGAAGAAAAAGTAAGAATGTGCATTATACAAGGGAAGTACTAATTCCATACCTATGTAAATGTTTTAAATTCTTTTATTTATGCTTATGTGTTAAAAGAGTAACTCTAGAAATTAATAATGATATCTGTATGCAAAATAACACCCTGAAATACAATAATCAGTTTTGTTGAACTTAACACAAACTTGCAACGAAAGCAATTTCAGCCAACGAATTCAACAAAATGAAATGAAGAATGACATATTGTTGTTCACGGAGTAAGTGACTCTGACTTGATATGATAGGTGATGCCAACTTTATTGCCACAGGGTGAACATAAAATTCCTTTATAATACAAAACACAAGTAGCTAAATATGAACAAATAGAAATTTGAATTATAAAATTAAAACAAAAGTTTCCCCCTGAAAGTTTGGGCCAAAAATGTGTGTTCACATTATGCACGGGAGCAAATTATACACGGCAAAATATGTAACTGGGTGGGTTTTCTGCCCATATAAATGACACGGCTTTCCTTTTTGCTATCAGAAAGAAGTGGCCAACATTTTCTTTGACTGACTCTGGGACCCTTGCCTTGTGTGGGAGTGAGAGAAGGTGTACCTTGGAGCTTAGTGTGGAAATGCACTTCTTCTGCCTGGGGTGGGTACAGTGCTCAGGTGCTCAGCCAGAATGGAGGGCAAGGTCTAAAGGAAACAGGAGGGGCTGGGCTTATCTCCTTTCTCACCTTTGTTGGTTTACTGGTATCAGAGGTAACTGTTTCTGTGTCCACTAAATCTGTGCTCCCAGGGTCAGTGATGCCTTCCAGTACTTATCAGTGATGAGTGACACTGGAGGACACTGTGACAAAGGAGGTAAGCCATTTGAAAGAGCAGGATGGAAATGTTTGGAATAAGGCTTTCCATGGTTGAAAGCTCAAATTTACTTTTCCAAGTTGCTCTTATTATTAATGGCACAAGCAGAGTGACATGTGTGAGGATGTGTACTCCTAGGTGTTTTAATGTGTGACCCTGCCCTTTGCTAGCCTTAGATGGGATAGTTTGAGTCATCATGAATTGAGCACTTAAAGTTAGCTCAATAATTTTTTTTTTTTTTTTTTTCTTTTTGGTATGTGGGTAGCCCCCTGACTGGGAATCGAACCCAGGCTGCAGTGGCGACAGCAACAACGCTGAAGCCTTAAGCCACTACACCACCAGGGAACTCCCTCAGTACTTTCTATGCATTATCAGTGGCATTTCTATTTTAAGAAGAGGAAACAGAGGTTTGGGGAGATTAAGTAGCATTGACAAAGTTAGATATTTATCCAGTAGAAGGACTGGGATCAGAAGCTGGGCATCAGACCTGAGGTCTGGGGTGTTGGTTCACTTTGGACTTTGGACTTTGAGATGTCTTATTTGCTTCTTGCTAACAGCAAGTGTGGACTCCTACTTACAGTCCAATGTGGGCTCTGCACTGTGCTGGGCTGAACAACATCTCCACAAATTGATGTCCATCCAGAACCTCAGAATGTGCCCAAAGAAGATCACATATCATAGAGACATTGCAGGTGTAATTAGTTAAGATGAGGTCATATTGGAGGCAAGTGGGCCCTTAGTCCAATATGGCTGGTGTCTTCACAATATGAAGAGAGACAGAGACAGACAGAACTAGAGGCCATGTGATGATGGGGCAGCAATTAGAGTGATGCAGCCACAAACCAAGGAATACCTGGAGCTACCAAGAACTGAAAGAGGTGAGCAAGCTTCCTCCCCTGGAACCTTTAGAGGGAACTGGGCCCTGCCAACATATTGATTTTGAATTTTTGATCTCTAGGACTCTGAGAGAATAAATTTATATTTATTGTGGTTCTTTCTCACAACAGTTCTAGGACACAAAAACATACATGTAGCATTATTTGGAGGAGACCTGGTCAGATTGCTGGCCTATTGGGTCATAGGAATGAAAACTTTTCTTCCCTGTAACACCTGCCCTTGGGCCTGGACCGGAGTTTTTATGGCTGCTCATCTCTGGATGCCTTTCCTACCTGGCTGTGGAGGTGGTGAGTCCTACCTCAGAAAAGAAGAGCCATCAGAGGCACAGAGCAGCACTCCAGGATGGTCATGTGTGGCCTTGGAGAGGCAGATCATGGAGGAGCCATGCCAAGTGGTCATCTCAGAAAGGCTGTGGGTGCCTCCAGGAGACAGATGGGGGGACTTCTGGCAGGGGTAAGCTAAGCTTCAAGCCTGTGCCCACCAGGTCTCTCTTAATGACCCTGGGTCCACTGCAATCCCACACACATCTTAGGCTAGGTGTGAACCAGATCACCATCTGTGACTTAAAATCTGAGGGTGACTCACTGCATAAATGTATTTGCAGTCAGTCTTCTGAGTCAGCTACAATAGAAATCCCAATTCTGTTCTGAAGTCCATAGATAGAACACCCCAGGTTTTGGCTTTTTGTTTTCTTATGACTGTTGGTTTGTGGTTTAGTGCCTTCCCATCGCAGAATATCAGGCAGCTGACACCCACCTGGCTTTGTTGGTGAAGGGAGGACCTGCCAATTCTCTTCACTATGAGGCCATCACATTTCCCTTTCCATATGCTGATTTTGGAAAGGAGACACTAAGTCCAGCTCACCCTCCAAAGGCAGAAGGGAGTAAAGCTCCCCCTTCTGGAGGGGAATGTCTATATGTGTATAACAGTCTTCCCATTTTAATTTGCACACCCCACTCCCACCTCTGTTCCCACTTGTTCCTCTTACCCTTAGCACATAACATTCATGGACATGCTGCAGACTTGGGGTTTCCCAGTGTCTCTGCAAGGGGACTGGGAATGGGTGTGTGGGAGGTAGAGGGAGGCGGGGGGGCTGAAAGGAGGCTCTCATCGTAAATCTAAGTCTCTGCCAGTTGTTGGCTGTGTGTGTGACCTGGGGCGACCTGTGAGTGTTTCTGGGCCCACTGTTGAAAACCTGGAATGAGGACATCAGGCTTTAAGGGATGATGTGAGTGATAAATGGAAATGTAAGGAAAGTGTTTAGAGTCAACTGGGTATCTGTTCCTTTTTAAAAGAAGTTCCTTTTGTTTGTTTAGGGCAAAACTGACCTAGTATTATTTCTCATAACATAATCTCTTCAAAGCAACTCCTTCCTTCCTTCCTTCTTTTTTCCATCCTTCCTCCCTCCCTTCCTTCCTTTTCTCCTTCCCCCTACCTTCCCTCTCTTTCTTTACGTGCACCCCACTCACCTGCTCTGCTGTCTCTCTTCCTTCCAATCCATGTTCCCTACTCACTCACCACGGGCAGACACACATATGTAAGTCCCTGCCCTCCTGTCACCTTCATTCTGGTCATCTGCCCTGAAATCCCTGCTTTCCTTTTAGCTTTCTCTCATTGTCTACATGAAATTAAAGTCACTTTCTTGGCAAATGGTTATTTTCAGATTCTCCCCTGCATGCCTTGGAGCATCCAGAGACAGATGGTACAGCCCGCGAAGACCCTGTGAAGAAAGGGCTGCCTCGTGTACAGGAGCTGGCCGGCGGACGCACAACATTCTCAAACAGCTTGGGAGGAGGTGACTCCCTACTTGATCCAAAGAGTGGCCACCTTGTCCTTTGTTGTGGAATATTGAAGTCACACTGTTTCAAAACAGAAAGAGCTCATTGAACTTGCCCAAACTCAGCGTCAGAATGTGGCATGAGTGGTGTTTAAGGTCTGGCTCTCGGTCCGGGGATGCTGGAGCAGACACGAACCTGCTCATGAGAGTCGATTGTTAAACTTTCAGGATCCTCATGAGCCTGTTTTGAAATACAGCCATTATTTAAACAGAAAATTATATAAGCATACAATGAAATAAACCATATGAAAACAAAGATAATTATCCCAAACTCATCACTTTCTAAGCTATTTTAGAACTTTTCACTATCTATGCTCTTAAGTTGAATTTCATTAATTTTGTATATGTGGCAGGAATACAATGTAATGGTAGCTTCTGCGTTTGTCCCCTTCCCTGCATTCGGTGATGTCACATGGGTACCCTGGCCGCAGTGGGAGTAGTTACACCACAGCAATTAGCAAACACTGCAAATCGGGATTTTAGTTTCGTTTTCTGGAGAGCCGGTTCCCAGCATTCACCAGCACCACTGGCCCCACCCCAAGACTCCGCATCAGCATTTCTGGGGTTGATCTGTTAAACACGTCCAGCAGAAAGACGCCGTGTGGAGAGGTCGTCCTAACTGTGAAGGTGTGAGAAACGAGCTCTCTTTCTAGGGGGTGAAGCCTAAGCTGGACGATGAGCTGTAACATCTGTGCTCGCACAACACCGATGGTCGTGTAGTTAGACACAGTGAATCTCCTCCTGAGGATTTGTCATAGGAAATAACAAGTGATCTAGGGCATTTACATACTAATGCTCATGGGGATTATCTGTAATACTAAAAATCAGAAGTGAGACATGTTTCATGTGGCTTGCACGACGTCCAGGTGGAATTCCCCGCTGCCAGGTGAAATGGTGACATAGAGTCATGTTCCAGGGTTGGGGGGAGGATTTGATCATCCAAACCCTGAACCCTGGGGGATGAGAACAAACCCTCTTCCTGTATGTGGAGAACTATATTGGGATGGCAGTTCTGAGGCCTCTCTGAGAGGGAGAAAGCAGAGAGGAAGGAGCGGAAACAGAGGGAGCCAGTGCCCCAGCATGTGCTGGAGGGACAGCCTCAGGGAGGGCTGTTGGGAGTGCTGAGATCAGAGGTACAAGAAACCAGCGGAGGCACCGGAAGTCCTTCAGGGTGTTTCATGTGGGAAACTGAATCGAGAAGCCCCAGCTGGCCAGTCCTTCCCCAAAGGGATAGTATCAGTGGGCTGGTGAGCCTGGGTAGGAACCCTATTCCTAGGAGGGCGGTGGGTGGGAGGAAGGCAGCTTCCTCATCTCAACCACATCCGGGGCCCATAGTACAGCTCCTGCTCTAGGCTGAGGTCTGCACAACATGCAGAGGGACAGGCTCCCAAGTACACAAAGGCACAATCAGCACCACGAAAGTCAGGCATTGAGCTCAGCAAATGGGAATGACAGTGCAGAGTGCACATGATGTAAAGTAATAATGGCACACAATGAAAGTACCATTTCAAATGTGTGGGGAATTTTGGTATATGCAATAATAATAGATGGATTTGGTTATAATACTTGATATACCTTCAGGAATAAATTAGATCCCTCTATTACATCAGTAATTGTGCAATGTATTTTTGAGAAAGAAGTAAATATAAAAACCAGTCTGTAGTTGGTATTGCACATAGCATTGATGTAATAAGGCAAACCCATGGACATGATTATGAAAAAAAATGGAAAGGTTAAATTACAAAATAAAATTATAATAAAAGGCATCATAAACAAAGTTACAAGACATGTAAAAAACTGGGAGAAAGCAAATATATGTATACTGTGGGTGCCAAAAATATATACACATTTTAAGTTATGTTATCTATGTATTACTTTTTAAAGTTGAATTGAATTCCAGTAGCAATGTGTAGTATGACATTGGCTCAAAAGATGGGATTAATCAAATGACTGCTAGTGTCAGCATGTGACAGACAAGACAGTCAAAGGAAATAGTGGAAGCATGGCTGTTGAGGAGCACAAGACCATTTTGAGGTGGTATTTGAAATTTGAGAATGTTGTTTGAGTTTCCTGCATGTTTTCTTGACTTAACACCCCTTGACTTCTACCTATGATGTGATGCCCTGTAGAAAACCGGCTGCACTCTGGGAAGAAATTGAAACAGCATGTGCAGTGATACAAGTGGACACTTTGGTCAGTGTTGTTCAAGCAGCGGTTTGCTGTAATCAGAAGTGTCTGGACACGGATGGTCACCACTTTGTGCACCTCTTATAATTGCAGAAGTTAAATGTGACTTGTATTCCTCCTTTGTTATCTGTATATATTGAATATTACAATTTTAATGCAGTTTTCTCCTTCCTTAAAATGTGTACACACACACACACACACACACACACACACCCCGACACCCACCCCCCGCACACAATATATATATATACACATACATAAAGGAGGTCTGACAATTAAGTTCGTGAACACATCCTAGAAAAAGTGCTACATACCTTATTGCCACTATGGTCACCTTTGAAGTCCTCCCCTTGGTAAACTATGTACTGATGCCAGGCCCTAGTCCACCCTTCAAAGTGATTGTGGAACTCTTTTTCTGGAATGGCCATCAGAGCTGTCGTCATATTACCCTTGATGTCCTGAATGTTGTCAAAATTGTTCCCCCCCCCCCAATATTTCCTTTATCCTCAGGTAAAGAAAAGTTACTGGGAGCCAGATCAGGTGAGTAGGGAGGGTGTTCCAATACAGTTAGTTGTGTACTGGCTACAAACTCCCTCACAGACAGGGCCGTGTGAGCTGGTGCATTATTGTGATGTAAGAGCCATGAGCTGTTGGCGCAAAGTTCAGGTCGTTTTTGTTTAACTTTTTCATGCAGCCCTTTCAGCACTTCCAAATAGTAAACTTGGTTGACTGTTTATCCAGTTGGTACAAATTCAGAAAGAACAATCCCTCTGATATCAAGGTTAGCACCATCATTTTGACTCTTGATTTGGACTGATGGAAAATTTTGGTCATGAGGAATTGGTTGACTTCCATTGTGCACTTTGACATTTTGTTTTGGAGTTGTATTGGTGCACCCATTTTTCATCACCAGTGGTGACACGGCCCAAAACATTGTCTTGCCTCTCCAGAAGGCCTTGGCAAACTTCGACTCCCCTTTGCTTTTTGTCCCTGAGCTCCTTTGGTAGCATTTTTGCACACACCGTTCTCCTACCAAGAATTTCAGTTAAGATTTTCCTATTCTTCTATTGATGTGTATTTGGTCTTCTCTGATTCTCACAGTCAACTGATGATTTTGACGCACAATTTGACAAATTTTTGCAATGTTTTAGTCAGTTCTGCTTATTACTGGCTGCCCTGATTTCTCTTCATTAGTGACACTTTCTCTCCCCTCAGCAAACCGTTTAATCCATCTGCACACTGCCATTTTCTTGATGGCATTATTCCATAAACTTGGACTAACATGTCTCTGATTTCACTTGCATTCTTGCCAAGTTTAACAAGAAATTTAATGTTTGTTCATTGCTCTAATTCAAGTTCTGACATTCTTGGGATAGCACACAAAAACACACAATATTGAACGCCACTTAGCAAGAGACTATAACACATTGCCATGAACGCAGCTGTGAGACACAGATACACTAAGGTTGTGACACCTTATGGCGGTATTTGTACAGCGCTGGGAACGTAAAGCCACAGTGGTGAGTCAGCAAACTTAATTGTCAGAATACACACACACGCACACACACACACACACACACACACACACACACACACACACAGATTTAATACCAGGCTATAAAAACTGTTAAAAAATCGTTTTAAAAAACTAACAACAGGATATGTCTGGGTTATTCACAGTAGAGGAAACTCACCAGCCTATGTAAACACTACCAGTGTTCAGGGAAATTCAAACTAAAGCCACCATGTGATAATGCTTTTCACTTCTTGGGCTGGCAAACATTAAAATATGTAATGATTTCACACATGTTAGCAGGTGTGGAAAAATAGCTGTTTCAATTTAGGGAGAGGAAATGAGTAGTTAATTTGAGAACATTTTGACATGCATATTAAAATAAAGAATATACACATGCTTTGACTCAGCAATTCTGCTTCTCTCTCTGAAGGTAGAGAAACCAGTGCATAGTGCAGGCCTCAGGAAGATGTTCACTGCAATACTGTTTACCGGCCTGAAATCACAGCCAGTAGGACTGAAAACATAAGGGCCGATGTGGAGGGGACGCTGTTTATTTTCACATTGCTTGGATCTTTGCAACTTATTCAGGTACTGATTGAGAAAATAATAGTTGAGAAAAAATAGATTACAAAATGAACTTATTTTTGTAAAAAATGCATTTTAATTTTTTCTACAAAAATACAGATGGTCTCTGAAATATATTTATTTAAAGGACATCATTGCCCAGTGACTGCGAGTACCTGGAGATGATTTCAGAGCACTATGAACTTTGGGTGTGGCCTAGTTCTGGCAGACCCCACCACTTGCCCCATTAGAGAAAGGCAGAGGCTGGGCATGAGTGAGGGGTTCTCTAGAAGCTCGGGGGACTCTGGGGTATCCAGATCCAGCATTCTTGCCTGGAGATGCCCTGTTTCTTCCGAGGTTAGGATATCCCCTTTACTCCTTCACCTGGGGTCCATGTGCCTGTGTGTTCCTTAGACTCCCTTCAGGTTCTACCAAGGTCCATTTTCTTGACAGGTCTTAGATACAGCAAAGGCAAATGTCTAGGGTGGACAAGGACCCAGCAAATGCCCAGTACCCTGGGCATCAGAACAACTGACTACCTTTCACTTCTAGTGTCTCCCTGCAGACAGGTCTTAATGAAAGGTGTCATCCCTTCCTCACTCACTCATCCTGGTGCCTCCTGGAGTAGTTCAGAAGGCTTGGAGGTCTGTGTGCCAAAGCCTCTCAGTAGGGCTCAAACAAAGAAGAACTGAACCGAGATGTTTAAAAGTCCCAATCTGCAATGAGAAATAACTGTGCCTGAGATGACTGTCATTTGCAGAAAGCCTGGTTTAAGCTTAAAGAGGAGCATCAGACAGCCAAAGGGAACTGAGCACCTGAGTCAGAGTGAAGCCCCTGGAGCCACTGTGCATCGAGGCAGCTCCTACTTCCTTGAAATATGACCCTTCATGGAGTGGCCACAGCTGGACAGGCAGGTGTGGCGTTCACGGTCCCCAAGAGGTGCGAGACTGAGGCTTTACTGGCTGCTGCTGGATGAAGCACAGGCCTTCTGGTATCCAGTTTTCCTTGAGATCAGAAACCACCACTGAAGTGTTAATAAAAGGACACATTATATAGGGACCCTGGACAAAGTGCTAAGTATTATGGCTTCAGGAAACAGCTGAGATCCCCCAAGCTTCTAGGGGTTCCATGCAGATGGGCAATATAAGAAATATCAGTGCTGAGACAGACATCTGTGTTTGTTTCCGGGTTCGAGGAGATTTACCGAAACCAGAACCGTGTTCTATCTCATGATCAGGAAGAGAGGCTGATATTCCTAGTAAGTGAATCACCATGTGTCATTCTGCACCATGAGAAGTGCTGGTTGGTTCCAGTGACAAACCAAATCAAAGACTTTGCAATAAACATGATACAGGGGACATTTTTCTCTGAGGTATTAAGGCAAATTGAGAACAAGTGCTGTGTCTGGATTGAAGGTGTGTATGTGTCCCAGAGAGGGTGACATGAGCTCAGCCACTGTCCGTCCCAGAGAGGGTGACCGCAGATTCAGCATAGCCTTATGACAAACCCAAGGTGGGGCAGAGTGTCCTGTAGGGGAACAAAGCCCGCTTCCATGGTCCTTTGCCAAAAGGTGGAGCCCAAAAATTCAGACCAAATTGAAGGTCCTGACCCTGGGACTGATTTTGCAAACAACAGCCAAAGCTCTGGAAAAATGGAAGGAGCGGCAGGAGGGGGGGCATGGGGCACAAGAAGCGACGTGCTCTTGAGCAGGGTAGGATGGGCCAGGGATAACTTCCAAGACTGGGACACCCCTAAATCCTTATGGAGAAGGTGGCCCAGTCTCAAGCTGCGAGGCAGCCACACAGAGTGACCCAGTTCCACGTGCATTTTGGCGTGTGGTCACTGTGCTCTGATAAGTTCTTGGCACGGGGAGCAGCCTCTCCAGCCTCATTTCTTCTACCATTCCATTCTCCTTGGTGTAGAGGCGATGGATAGATTACAAACATTCCTTCATTTTTATGTTAACTTTTTAGAAAATATCTGTATATTCCAATTCTTATTGAGCAGCAATCTGAAAAACAACAGATACAAGAACATGGTGTTGAGGACACAGGCCAAAAACTTGGGAAAGATCCAGGTAAGTGTCTCCAACCTCCTAGAACTCTGTTTCTTATCTGTAAGGTGGGATTGCAACCCTACCTCTGAGGATACATGTGGTGACTGCAGGTGATGGCATGAAAACCTTACAAAACTGTGCTACTATTAATATAGACTATTGTAGAAATTCTTTATGCAACTATACACATATTTCATCATCTTTCATTTAGTTAATTCAACAGCTACTAAGATTCGTGTGGTAATGCTGGGACTACATAAAGATAAGGCAGTTCATGGCTATTTAGCAGACTGCTTCAGTCTGCTTACTTTATTTATGACCAGGGCAGTGGTTTGAGACAGAAGGAGAAGGCCACTCAGAAGAGAATAGACAGAGAGGGAGTAGCCCAGAGAATAAGGACTTGTGTGCATCTCCCAGGACCTAAGGTTGGCTACTGAGGGACCAGAGGGCAAAAAAGTGCACTCTTCCAACTCATGCCAGCAGTTTCCAGAGGTGTTGTGATATTCAGACAACTCAATACCCCTGCCTTTCCCAGGACCATCTTGGTGCCAGTCTCTGAGCTGGACATCATGGTGCAAGTGTGAGCCAGACAGGTGCCAGGTCTGTCCACTGAGCTGGTAAGTTTGGGTTAGATGAGTGGTTTGTCTGGAGGTGATGCCAAGAAGGGATGGAGAAGTGAGGGTTAGGTGTATCGGTGGTTGTGGGGTAACTAGAGCTGTCTTAGGAGATTTCAAGAATAATTGCATGTGTGTACACACAGACACACACAGAGACAACAGAGACATACATAGACATTTGCACACACAAACACACACACAGGCACACAAATAGACACACACTCATATAGAGCTACACACACACACACACACACACACACACACACACACACACTACAGCAATGTCCCTCCCCAGTGCTGAAGAGGCCCAGGAGTTTACATCCTCTCAGAGAATCACTGGTTGAGGGTCACTGTTGGGTGGTGTTAATTTCCAAATGCCTCCGGTCTGTTGGATGAGGCCATGTGCATGTATATACATTGTGTGTCCATGTGTGTGCATATCTGCAGTTCTGAAAGAAAACCCAGGTGCAGAATTGCAAGCAAGGCTACTGGAAGTGTGTGGAGACATCTGAAAGGGTGAGAGGCACAGGCTGATACTGGAAGTTTCTGCTCAGATGGGCCGCAGGAAAAGGTAAATGCCACAGAGGAGAAGTGGAGAGCTTGGAGAGACTGACCATCAAAGAGGTCAAGGAAGGGTTTCTGGGGTGTGAGCTCAGTGGAGACCAAGAGTGACGAGGGGCTGACTGGGGCAGGAAGGTCTTGGGTAGGGGAACAAAATTCACAAATGTCTTGATAGAGGATGAGGAAGTTGCCATTTTCCATGAGTTTTAAGGAAGAGTGTCACAGCCTCACTGATGTTTTAAGATTTCTGGTTGCAGAGTGGAGGCTGGAGGCCAGGGGTGGGAGGGGCCATGCAGAGTCTCAGAGGAAGTGAGTGCAGCAGTCCTCTCAGGTTCATGGTTGTACTGAGACTGTAAGTAGTTGATTTTCGGTGGGAAGTGGCAGTGAGGGAACAGTGGAGAGCAACTTCCACTGTGATAAATTGCTGAGCTGAGCATCACTCCAGCTCCCTCTTCCCTTCCTGGTGGGCTCCGCTCTGGCTTGCTGCCAAGTCCTTTTTGAACCCTGCCCTGGCCTGTGGCCCTCCAGCTGTGGGCCAGTTTATGCTTTCCTCAGGGTGTCACCTTGGCTATACCATGCCGACTGGGGCCTCTGGGCTCCTGCCCTACCTGGGCCACTCATTTATTGCTTTACACTGAACAATGCTATGAGGCTTTAAAGTCTTAGTTTTGAAAGCTGTGAACAATGACATATTGTCTAAATAGGCAATCCCAAGTTCAGCAAAATAAAGACTCAAAAAGATGAGAACTTTAACTTTCATGGAAAGTCATTTGAAAAGAGACAACCACTGTGGTTCTGGACATCCTTTTCAATCCTCAAGAGAGGGCCTCATGTCTTGCTTTTATATTCACTGTTGACACAGATTGGACTGGTTCTATGTAAATGTAACATAAAGTCCTTTGGTCATGTGGTTCATTCTCCCTAGCTTTGCTGTTGGGAACACTGTGCTTCATTTTTACAAAGTATCACGGTGGTGCAGGGAAGAAAAGGAAGGCCAAGTAGCTCCTAGAAGGGAGCCCTTGGTTCTTTGGGGAGGGAAATCCTACCTTTCTCTACATGAGGTCATAAGATCCAGGCAGAAGTAACATTGAGGGGAGAACTGAGGATGAGAGTGAGGTACCATGTGGACATCTGGGGAAAATTACTCAGGCAGAGAGAATGGAAGGTGCAAAGGCCCTGAGGCAGAGGTAACCTGGACTGAAAGTAGAGGCAGCATGCAAATTAATACAATGAGATACAATGTGATTCCTGGCAAAGGGACAAAAATTAAAACTTGAAGAATCCAAGTCTTAGGGATGGGGTAAGGAATTAGAAATTCTCAGTATCTATGGGAGCAGAAATGTACCTGACAGAAAGGCAGCTGCAGGGAGAGCAGGCAGAAGGTGACTGCAGCAGTGCAGGTGAAAACCAGGGCTGTAGCATTAGAGGGGGTGAATGGGAAAAGCCTAGGGCCTTCACCATTGGCATGGTTCCCCATTGCCATGCCAGCTGGGCCACAAGCTTCACTGGATCTTACACACTCTTGCTAATCCCCTCTACAGATGGATGCCTCCCCACACCATGTCTGCTCATCCAATCCTATTATCTCCCACAATGGAGCATGAACCCAGCCCAGAGAGGACAAAAGGGGAAGGGATGTGGGCACACACACAAGTGTGTGTGCATGTGTGCATGTGCATGTGTGCTTGTGTGTGTGTGCGTGAGAGAGAGAAAGAGAAGGAGAGAGAGACTGAGCTTGGCACACATGGTCACTCAGGGACATGCATCCAAAGTGAGAAAACAAAAAAATACATCCTAGATAAAAGAATAGGAGAAAACTCCAGGGAAAAGAACTCAACAAAAGGGAGACAAGCAACCTACCACTTACAGGTTTCAAAACAATGGTTATAAAGGAGCTCAAGGACTCTAGAAGAACTTCAACAAAGAGAGAGCAAGTATTAAAAAAGGATACAGAAACCATAAAAAAGAAACACTCAGAAATGAAAACTATAATAACTGAAATGAAGAATGCACTAGAAGGAATAACCAGCAGACTAGATGATACAGAAGATTGAATCAGTAATTTAGAAGACAAGGTATCAGAAAACACCCAATGAGAACAGCAAAATACATACATACATACATACATAAATAAATAAGTAGGATAGTTTAAGAGACCTCTGAACAACATCAAATGTAACAATATTTGCATCATAGAAATACCAAAAAAAGAAGAGAGAAAGCAAGAGATTGAGAATCTATTTGAAGTAATAATGACTGAAAATTTTCCTGACCTGGCAAATGAAATAGACATACATACCCAGAGAGGAAGCACAGAGTCCCAAACAAGATGAATCCAAAGAGATCCACACTAAGACACATTATAATTAAAGTGGCAAAGGTTAAAAACAAAGAAAGAATACTAAAAGCAGCAAGAGAAAAGCAATAAGTTACCTACAAGGGAGCTTCCATAAGTTCGTCAGTGGATTTCTCAACAGAAATTTTGCAGGCCAGAAGGGATTGGCACAAAATATTCAGTGATGAAAAGCAAATACCTACAGCCAAGATTACTCTAACCAGCAAGGCTATCATTTAAAATCAAAGGGCAGATAGTTTCCCAAACAAGAAAAAGCTAAAGGAGTTTATTACCACCAAACCAGTATTATAAGGAATGTTAGAGGAACTTCTTTAAGACAGAAAAAACATATGAATAATAAAATGGCAATACCTATTTATCTATCAAAAATTACTTTCTACGTAAATGGATTAAATGCTTCAATCAAGAGACATAGGGTGTTACCATATGACCTGCCAACCCCCCTTCTGGGGATCTACTCCAAAAATTTGAAAACCTTGGTCTGCAAAGACGTGTACTCCAATGTTCATCACAGCACTGTTTATGGTGGCCAAGTCACAGAAACAGCCAAAGTGCCTTGTGACAGATGACTGGGTAAAGAAGCTGTGGTACAAATATGCAATGGAATACTACTCAGTTATAAGAAAAGATGAAATATTGCCATTTGTGACAACATGGATGGACCTTGAGGTCATCATGCTAAGAGAAATAAGCCAGACAGAAAAAACCAAGAACCATTATGACTTCACTCATATGTGGAATATGAAACTGAAAGCAACAAAGAAACAAAAACTCATGGACACAGTCTATAATTTATTGGTTACCTGAGGGCAAGAGGGGAGGAGAGTGGGAAAGGAGGGAAGGGAACTCAAATATATGGTGATGGAAAGAGAACTGACTCCAATACATTGTGTGTTATTCCAACACATAACGTATTGTAGAATTGTACACCTGGAACCTATGTAATCTGTACTAACTAGTGTCACTCCAATAAATTTAACAACAGCAAAATAAATAAAGGAGAAAAAGAGCAAAAAAAAAAAAGACATAGGGTGGTTGAATGAATGAGAAAACAATACTCTTACATATGCTGTGCTATGGGAACAAGGGTGTGAAGGCTAATTTTATGTGTTGGCTTGGGCGACACTGGGTGATGGGATGTCCCAATACCTGGGGAAACATTATTTCTGCACGTGTCTGTCAGGGTGTTTCTGGAGGAGATTAACATTTGACCAGAGAACTGAGAAAAGCGGGTTGCCCCCACCCAGAGTCAGTGGCCCTCATCCAGTCCATTGAGGGCCTGATAGAACAAAAGAACAGAGGAAGGTTGAATTCACTCTTTGCCTGACTGCTGAGCTAGGACATCAGGCTTCTCCTGTCTTCAATGTTCCTGGTTCTTCAGCTGTTAGACCAGGACTGGAAACTACACCGTTGGCTCTCTGGCTCTCAGGCCTTCGAATCACACCACTGGCTTTACTTTCCTGAGTTTCCAGCTTGTGGAGAGCTGATCACGGGCTTTTCCATCTCAGCAGTCACATGAGCCTTTATCTTGTATTGAATCTCTCTTGATTGATCCATAGATATAGATATCTATCTCCATAGGTATAGCTTCTGGTTCTCTGGAAAACCCTGACTAAGGCAATAGGGAAGAAAGCAATGGCTTCCTCCTGGGACTTTAGGGAGGGCTTTCACCAAGAAGGGACACAGAAATGCGTCTTGTTGTACAGGTGATGTCTGAACAGGGAGAGTGTTATAGTCTGCAGGTAGGGCATGAACAAAAGTACAGAAATAAAAAAGTACATGATGTTGAAGTAGAATCTGAAAAAGTTAAAACATGTTTCTCTCACAAATATTTTTCTGTTAAATATTTATTTAGCTAATTCATGGGGGAAGCAATAAGATGATAAAAGTGATTGAAAAGATCTGAAAAATTGATGAAGATACTGGATGAAAGGAGGATGAAATAAGAGGGTAAAAATAAATACAAAATTGGTTAATTTCCCATAGAAGAGTAAAACATTTATCTTTGAGGTTATCTACTTGGTCAGAATAAATCATTTGCAATTTATCAATAGTCATCAAATTCACATCTGCTTTATAAAGTCTTGTCCTTAAGCAACAGTAAATGTAAGCCAAGAGTATTAGTGATCCAGTGCTGTGTGACAAAGCACCCCAAACAGCAGCCTAAAACAGCAAACCTATCTTATCTCACAGTTTCTGAGTGCCAGGAATTTGGAAGCAGCTAGGCTGGGTGGTCCTGGTTCAGGGTCCCTGAGGAGTTTGCAGTCAAGTTGTAAGCTGGAGCCACAGTCTTTGGAAGGTTCCAGATGACCCATTTCCAACCTTACTTAAGTGGCTGTTAGCAGAAAGCTTCAGTTCCTTGCCATGGTGCCTCTCCATAGGGCCGCTCAAAAGACAGGACAGCTGGCTTCCTTGGAGAATGATGAGAGAAAGAGGGAGGGGGACAGGCATAGCGAGAGGGGGAAGGAGGGAAAGGAGAGGGAGGGGATGGAAGGGAAGAGGGAGACAGAGAGATAGAAGGACAGGGAGAGGGAGACAAAGGGGGAGGGGGAGAGGGGAGAGGAGAGGGGGAAGGGGGGGAGAGAGAGAGAGAGAGAGAGAGAGAAGAGGGACTTAGATGGAAACCCTAGTCTTTTTATAATCAAATCTCAGAAATGATGTTCTATCACTTCTGCTATGTTTTCTTTCTAGCCCTGTGGAGGTTGAGGTAAAAAATTACAGCGTAGGTCATGTGTATCCGAGAGACACTTTCATTAGTAGTATGTGCTAAAATGAAAATAAATAAATAAATAAATAAAACACACTGCAAATATAATAAAATACATGATTTTTAAATTTATTTTTAGTTACAATCTAGAAATTATTAAACAAAGAAATATAAAAATATAAAAAATAAAAAATTTTCTTGCTAAATAACAGAAACATAGACATTGCAAAATATATATATATATAACCAAAAATGTCTTTAACATTAATTAATCAGAATCTACAATAGTTGGTTTTGTAAAACATTTGTACAGTCAGCACAAATAATTGCTGTGCTCAAGGCATGAACACTTTTCATGACCCCTGCAAAAATATTTTGATAAGTAACTAGGTTTGGATGCATAGCGTGTAACACATCTTTTAACATTTTATAAGATGTTATAAACAAACTGATGGCTTAAACATTATGGCTTAACATTAGTCACGTAAAACATGCAGCAAGTCATGACCTTGAACCTATGCACCCGACATATGTAACAACATTTAAGAAAAGAGTTTCCTTGTATCTGTCAGATCAGCTGTGACCTCGTCAGGGCTAGGAGTGAGTCTCTTGGACAGCCCACTCTAGGGTAGGCAAATTAAGTCCCACCCTTTGGGGAAAAGAATTACCAAAGAAGCTGTGGGCATTTCTTTAAAACCAGCACATTACCTCCCCTAGAGAATATAATGTCTGTAGACCATGCTTTCCTCTGATTTTTCAGAGGATTTGGAGATAATCTGCATGTTTTGGATACTTTTTGAAACAATGGCCTGTTGGGGGAACACCAGATTGTCCAGAGTGGCTGTGCTGGAGGAGAGACTAGGGAAAACCCAGGTGGGCCAAGCTGAAATACCAAATGAGGTCATGTCCTATAATTGGTGCCCAGTTTGGCTCTGAGGCCAGAGCAGGCCCATTGGATCAGTGTTTTAGGAGGATTGGATGGACAAAGGGAGACAGGGAGGCCAGGGAGAGACCTTGTCTGTGGAGTCTGAAGGAAGGCTGTGCTGGGAAGGGACACTGGGAGCTCTGGAGGAGATACTGGGGTCAGAATGTGCCCACAGGCTGTGGGCTGGGGCAGGAAATTTCATCTGTAGGTAAGGTGGAAACATTTCCTGCCAGGGCCAGACAAGTGCGTCCCATCCTGGTATATTCTGGAGCTGCTGACATCCGACTTGCAGCTGATGGAAATCCCACCTTTCCAGCCCTGGTACACACTCTGCCAGAAGGGAAGGTGGGAAGGTGGGAAGCCTGTGGGCACATTCTAACCCCAGCATCTTCTCCAGAGCTCCAGGTGCCCCCTCCCAGCACAGCCTTCCTTCAGATTCCATAGGTAGCACATTCCTCAATTGTTAAGAAGGGAAAACACACATGCTCTTTCAGACCACACTTCTAGGTGCCACTGGGTGGGAGGTTGTGCCCGCTGGACCTGATGGCATGTGTCTAATTTGTTTATTCTGAAAGCAGGCCCCAGGGAGGGCACTGGGGCAGGTGGTGCTCCTGGGATGGTCCCAGGGAGAAGCAGGGAGGGTAGGGGGAAGTGAGGTGGAAGGGAAGGAGTAGCCAGCATGGAGTGGGTCTATGAGCAGGAACCACTGGGGCCTTGTGGGGGTGGGTGGCCTGCCCAGACAGGACAGGGGGCAGGACGGCCATCTGCACACCACCACTCACTCACTTGTGCATCCATCTACCGGAGACACGTGCCTGCCTGGGCCTAGCTCTGGGAGCGTGCCTGCAGTGCTTTACCTTATTGTATTTTATTTATTTTATTAGTTCATGTCATTTTATTTCATTATTTTATTTCCTTTTATTATTTTATTTGTTCAAGATGTATAAAAAACAAGGAACTGTATGACTTCACTCATATGCGGAGTATAAAACTGAAAGCAACAAAGAAAAAAAAAACCAACCAACCAAACAAATAACCCATGGACACAATCAACTGTTTAATGTTTATTTGGGGACAAGTGGGGAGGGGAGGGGAGAAGGGAAAGAGAGTGGGAGAGGAAGTGGGGAAGCTAAATATGTGGTGACGGAAAGAGAAGTCACATTAGGTGGTGAACTTACTATACAACAAGTGGACAATGCACTGTAGGATTGTATACCTGGAACCTATGTAATCCTTGCTAACAGATGTCACCCCAATAAGTCTAACAATAACAATAAATTTAAAAAAGATGTATTTATCCTCTTTTCACTGCCCTGATACCTAAAAGTGTTGTTCTTTTAGAATTAGACTGTAAATTGTCAGGTTTCAAGTTATTTTCTTGTTTTCCTTCTGTCACCCCATTATCCCATTGTCAGTTTCTGGGCAATTAAAGAAATCATGAAGAAGATCTGCTCCTCAAGTACCAAGAGGCTGAGTGGTGCATGCGTGTGCCTGTCTGTGTGCGTGTGCCTGCGTGCGAGTGCCTGTCTGTGTGCGTGTGCCTGCGTGCGTGCGCCTGTGTGCGTGTGCCTGC
>PVJL010005968.1:0-33359 GCA_004026885.1 Lyroderma lyra | reverse complement strand
TGCGTGTGCCTGCGTGCGTGTGCCTGTCTGTGTGTGTGTGTCTGCGTGCATGCGCCTGTCTGTGTGTGTGTGCCTGCGTGCGTGCACCTGTGTGCATGCACGTGCTGTGTCTATCTTGCCAGGGGAGAGCGCGTGAGGGGGCTAAAGGTGGGAAGTGACAGCAGGAGGCACCTCCTCCACAGATACCTGGGTGAGAACACCCCCAGGCCTGATCATGGGAGTGCTTTTTCTTCCTAGCTCAGGTACGAGCACTTACTTGCTTTGATATTTGGGGTTCTAACTGGGGTGCTGGTTCCATGTTGGCTATTTTATCAAAAACCCAGCCTCCATGTATCTGAGGGCCAGGTGAGGAACAGGCAGGCCAGACCTCAGATGAGGTGCAGGCTGGAGGGCATGGTGGCCTTTGGTGGGTTTATGAGCAGGGTCTGCCCAGCCCGGAGTCTAGTGTCACATGTGGCTCCTCGGAGCCACCAGTGAGTGGAATCATTCGGGCCCCTGGATCCCTGAAACCCTAAAAATTCATCCTTAATATATTAATACATTATACGTATTTTAGTACCCAGAGATATTTTATATTCATGACACTAAAGTAGTATATTATCTGGAAATCAAACACATATACAATAAAAAGATAAAATAAAGCAAAGATGAATTATATTTGAAATAATTTTTATTTTTAAATTGTGGACACAATCTCTTTTTTCCCTACTAATGCAGTATTGAAAGTATTGCTAACATGACTGAGCGTGCTTCAGTGGTTTTATGAATCTGAGTTCACACTTCTGATGGAGCACTTCAGGCTTCTAAGTTTTGGGTGCTTTGGGGTTTGATTGTCCACGCTGTCCTGGCTGGAGAGGACCCCTTCTGAAACCCGAGGCTCCAAGAGGGTCCAGCGGTCTTGCTGCCCAAATGACAGCACTTGTTGCTGCGATGCTATTCAGCACGAATGCAAGGGTGTGTGTTAAAATGGAGCTACCAAATTTCCACCTGCTTCTTACATTGGTTTTTCTTACAAGGCATTGCATTTTTATACTTATTTAAACAAACAGCTTCAAAAGCCAAGCACATGGGACGGTTTTTAAACAGGCAGCAAATTCTGTTTGCAACATTTTTCAGTGTGTAGACAGGAAGATCTTTACAAGTGATAAGCTTACATTATTTTTGGTAACAAATCCCATAAGGAGGGAAAATGTTTCACATTGTTCAATCTCTCCCTACAATGAGTTCCTGTGTAAAGCAGTGTCTTTCTCACCCAGTGTTAAAACATCTTCTTGGCCTTGAAAAGACAGCTTTAATGGGCTTCTATTTTTAGAAACACTGCAAAGCTGCCCTTGATGACAAGCCTTTAGACATGCAGAGTTCAGCCGAAGAAATACAAAAGAAATCTGCCCATCCTGTCTCTAGAACGGCTTGGCTGAGCACATCAGACACTCAGGAGTTTGTTCACTTGCACAGTCACTCCCTATACCATGCCAGAGTTTGCGAAGATCCTTCCACGTATGTGAATCCATGCCCGGGTGGTGGAAGCTGCACAGCATGCCCATGAGGCTGCCTGGCCAGCTCCTCTCTGCTGGGCATTCCCGCTCTGACCTCAGGGGAGCTCGGAGACTGTGGTGCCTGCAATGCTTGGCTATACGGAGTCAGTCCTTACACTAACTATTAGAAGACAGTCTAACACATTTGGGTGAAGTAAATGTAAAGAGTACCCTGTACATCTTGCACATTCTTGGGGCCACACACCTTACTTTTGAGAGCCCTAATCTGAGACCTGACAGCAGCATGCTTCACGTTCTGTCTATTGCCTGAGCCCACGTCTGAACAGGCATCCTCTGGACACTGGCCCAGAAACTCTGCAGCACGCTGGGTCAGGGTTGGCGTGGTGCCTTCCAGACTCTTCTGTATTGTCTGCTAAGGGTTCCCAGTACTGTGCTGGAAATGTTAGACGTGCATTTCTGATCCTCGTATCTTTGTAAGGCAGGTGCATTATTTCCATTTTACAGATGATAGGACTGAACTGCATAGGGTAAGACCTCAGGGTAGGGAATGGCAGAGGCAGAAGGTCAAGCACAGGTCTACCTCCATGTCCCACGCCTCCACTGCACCTCTCACCTCCCTGGCCCTACTTCCCTTTGGCAGTGGGAGGCAGCAACCTGCCAAGGTGGAGTTCCTACCCTTGGCTGCAATGAAGAGTTGCCCGAGGCTCGCCACAGCAAGCTCCAAAATGTCCTGCCCTGTCCCACTCAGGGCCAGGGGAGAAGGCACGGACAGCGTAGGGACCCAGCCTTTGTCAGGACTGTGGGTTAAAGCTGATTTTTCACAGTCCTTGGCCCTTGCTCTCCCTCCTCCAGGTAATTGCCATAGGTAAGCAGAGGTCGCTCCTTTCATGGAGCCGGTCTCTTCATGAGTCCCTCGCAGCTTGTCGACCAGGCCGGCGGAAGCCAGTGTCCCTCCAGGAATCTGAGAAGCCCTCTGACCTCATCGGGAAGGCAGAATTCTCAGTCAAAAACTTTAGAACTTAAGAACCTATCTACTTGGCCAAAGAGGATTTCCTGCTTTGAAGTTCAGGAAGTTTCTTTAAAAATATAAACAAGTAGAAGTTGTTTGGGACCTCCAGTAACTATTCCCTACAAGCATTCTGTATGAAACAGGGATAAGCAACATATGGGCTACGCTTCCTTCAAAATATACACGTTTCAGAGGAAAGGGGCTAAGAAAAATACTTTTGGACTTTTGCTGAGTGGAAAAATATCCGGAAAAATTACTGGACATGATTTTCATATTTTATTTTCTTCAGTGGTTAATTATAGCATCTAAATTCAATTTCTGAGGCAGATGTCCATGTTGAAAACCCAGTCTCTGCCCTGTCCTCACTCACCCACAAGATCTGTTTGCTGCTGGGTCCTGGAATCCAGGCCTGCAGGAGGGAGCTCCATTTCCTGATGTTCAAGATGAAGAGAGGGACACCCAGACAGAGTGCCTGGCCCAGAAGGGAGAGGGCCGAGTTTGATGGGCACTGAGCTGGGGCAGAACAAAACCACCATTGTTTGCCTTGTTTCAGCAGCCACAATCAGGATGAACGGCCCTTCCCAGCAAACCCTTGCATATTGGGGCAAGCTTAGCCGGTGGCTGCAGTGTAACCTCCTGTCTGCTGGGCCAGGTCTTCACCTTGTCAGGGGTACCCAGGTGCCCAGGGCTGGGGACCTGCTTGTGCAGAGGTTGTACCATCAGCAAATTAGTCTCACAGGGGCCCCAGGGACTTGCCTCCCAGGCACTTTGGGCAAGCAGCTGGTTTCAACATCTTGCAGAGACCAGGGAGGGGAATGCAGAGCGTCCAGCAGGAGGGCACAAGGCATGAGGCACCAGATCTTTGCTATAAAATGGAATGCATTTCCCTGTCCCTTTGGGACTCAGAATGTACTGGAGGTTTGTTCTGAGAGGAGAGGGGACACATATGGGCCACTCTCATGTCCACATTTTTCCATAGTGTTCCCTGTTTTGATTCAAAATGACTGAGCTTGCCCACGCAAGTGGCCCGGCGGGGACCAGTGGGGGTCAAGGGAGCTAACCCAGCCAACCTCTCCCTCCTTCCTTCCTCCGTGTGCTCTTCCTTTCTCCTTCCCTGGCCCTCCTTCCCTCCATCTCTCTCTCTTTGTTCTGTAAAGGATTCTGAGGTAGCTTAAAAGTAAGTCTAGAAAATACATTTTTTGGCTGCTATGAGGTCCCTGGATTCACACAACAAGTGTGTCATTCTGTGAGTGAGTGTTCCAGTCAAACCTTACAGGATGTGGGGGTGAGTACATCCCTGCCACTTGGCCCGGGAAACCCTGTCTTGGCAAGGTTGCCCCCATCTCTGTAGGCTGACATAGTCACTATCAGACGGTCCTCCTTCCAGGGTTCCTCCTCAGGTCCTCCTTGCATTTCTCTCCAGGAATGTGGGGTGATTATGGGAGTGTATTTGACCTTGTGATCCAGCCTCAGTTTGACCCCTGGGTGTGCACTGGCTGCTGTCTCTGTGTCCTCTGGGTTGGGTGCTGCTCCTGGGCAGTGCTGGGCTGGCACAGGCCACTGAATCTGATGCTAGGGTGGTGTGTGGTCTGCTCTTCCCAGAGGCCTTAAAGGGAAGCGAAGCAAATGCTCTGTTGCTCCAAGCTTGGCTGTCAGCCTGGTCCTCTGTCTGGAGAGGGAGGCCATGTGTATGCAGCTCCTTTCCACCTTCCCATGGTGCCTAGGGCATGGTGGGTGACTTTCTACCCTCTTGCTGATCACTGGGTCACCCTCTCTGCTCTTGTACCCCACATTTGAAGCTCCTGGAATGTCACTGGAACTCAAACAACATCACTCAATTAAAATTATCTTCCTGATTTTCACCTCTGAAAATTAAGAACTTCCACTGGATTCAGTACCTTTAGCAAAAGCAAAGTCTGGGGAGACACTTAGTGAAGACGCCTAATGAAGACATCTGGATTTATGAAGCTATGTGGAGTCCAGTTGCTCCCCTAAGTCTGGGTGAGGGACTAGGAGAAGTTTAAGGTTGAATAGGCATTGACTCAGCCATACAGTATCTCCATAGCTCAGTAATACAGAGGTTCTGAGCCAGTTCTGTGGGGCCCAGAGGTAGGTGAGAGTGTAGCTGGGACACTTAGGGACCGAAAGGTAGTTTAAAGTGGACTTGGGAAGACTGGACTCTGAGCAGGGTGCAAGTGCTCCAGGCTGGGAGACCAGCACAGCAGGCTCATATGGCTTGTAGCCAGGACTGCCAAGTGCCAGGAGAGTCTTCAAGTGTAGAGATGTACCCACACAGACAAAACTGTGCTCTTGCACAGTTTACAGATAAATAGCCCCATTCAACTCTCATGGCTTAGAAGACATCTACTGTTTACTCATAAGAAATTCCAGAAGTGGGTAGTTCAGTTATTGTGGGTCAAAGAGGCCATTTCTGTCTTAAGAGGACTTGTCCTCAAGCTTGACCTCAGGGTTGCAGTACAATTGCTGCTCCTGTCCCCATGCATCATGGCCAATGGCAAGCAGACAGAGAAGGAGAGCTCTCTGGAAGGAAAAGACGTTCACAGGAAGGCCCCTGCAGACTCCACCCCTCATTTCCTGGCTACCCCTAGCTATGTCTCGGGACACATAGCCACTGCAGTTGAAGGTGGAGTTGGGAATGGAGCTTGGGAGTCAACACAGCGGGTCTACCTCGTAGGAAAAGTGGGTGTTCTGCTTAATTCAATTTGGGGGAGTGGATAACCTGACTTGGGTAGCAGGAAAAGAAACTGGATGCTTGGGTCAACTTCAGTGCAGTTGGCAGTGCTAGTCGTCAAGGATGGGTAGATCTCCGTCTTGCAACCAGGGCCCTGGCATCTGTGAGGGCCAATGAGGCATTTCCTGAACATCAACTTAGCTCCCAGACAGGCACTGACAAAGGGAGCTCTTGCGTCCATAAATCGTCAGACGTCAGCACTCACCCCTGGCTTTGGGGCTTCCTCTGACATGAGCACTGGTCTGATGAAGAAGATCAGTGTCCTGCCCACTTAGAGTGCTTAGAAGAACCCTCTGACATAAAACAGTGATACAATCATCCAAAATTGTGACTCAGGATCTGTCTTCCTGAGTTGCAAGGTGACAATTTTTCAAAATAGATTTTCAAGTTTAAAAAACATGGTTTTTCCTTCAGGTTAAAAAGATAGGAGGCCAACTTAAATTCTTCACATGTCTCCAATTTGTAGCATCCTAGCTCTTCCTGAGGATGATTGTAAAGTCACACACTTTCAGACAAATTTGGAAATTTTTCATAGTAAATGTCATTCTTACCCATCATCTCAGCACACATCTTATTTGATATGACACAACTAAAAATATACCAGTATTTAGCTCAAGTCAAAAGTGAAATAAGTCAGACAGAAAAAATTTGAGAACCATTTGACTTCACTCATATGTGAGATATAAAACTGAAACAACAAACAAATAAGACAAACAAACACTCATAGACCCAGACAACAGTGTAATGGTTATCAGACAGTAAGGGTCGGGGTGGTTAGAGGAGGGTCCTTTGGGAGGGGTTCTTCATGGAGTCAAATATGTTTTCTAAACCTCTGTTTTGTGAAAAGGAAGACAACCACCTTGATTCTCTTTTCTTTAAAGCCATTGTCAAGGTCAAGTGTGCACTAGTGAGAGATGAAATGTGCTAGGGCTTTGTGAAAAGAAAAAGCTGTGAATTATTATTCCACCTGCCTGATTCCCCAGAACTTTCCCAACCTAAAGACACCAACTTTCTTTGTTTTTGTTTTTTAATTTGAATTCTCCAAAGTGACTCAGTTTGCATGGAGAAATGTGTTATCTAGGCATATGAGAAGAGGCCAATGGAATTGCAACTTGTATAATAGAAATTAAGGTAGGTATAGAAGAAAATTCACTGTAGAAATTCCAGAGTGTTTACAACAATAGAAATTGTAACCTAAATGTTATAATTTACTTTTTTAGTTTCTCAATTTTATCCAATTATTAGTCTCGTGGAAAGGACATAAAATATTTTGTATGTGCATCATAGCAGAGAAGGCTAAACTAGGAGCTCTCAGAGCATGTCCTCAACTAGAAGCATCATATTCCCTGGAACTTGTTAGAAACAAAAATTCTCAGGCGTTTCTGCTGACTTGCTGAATCAGCAGTTCTGACTTTGTTGGGTGTTGGGGCCCAGATCAGGGTTTTAACCAGCCCTGCAGGGGATTCTGACGTGCACATCCTAGTCTGAGAAACATTGGTTTAAAGAATGAACATATACTATCAGACACTGGAGGAGTGTGTGTGTGTGTGTGTGTGTGTGTGTGTGTGTATGTGTGTTGGCTATCTCTTCCTCTTTTGTTGGCTTTGCCCTTGGGTCAGCTTCCCTCCCAGATGAAGATGACTACAAGTTACTATTAGGTCATATGCTCCCTTTCCATGGCCAATGGGGGAGAGGATCAGTCTCCTGGAATAACAGGCTCTCCTTCTGGTTGGATTGGGCCACTTAGTCAGGGCCTGCCTAGACCAATAACAACCTTCTTTATGGGGGGTGCCATGCACTGATTCGTCAACACCCAGATGCATGAAGCAATGCAAGAAGCAAGAGGAAGCAGGCACCACTTTACTGATGAGAACCAGCCCTGACGTGGTAAGGACCACATGGTTCCATCAGGAGGGCAGAGGGTGGTGTCCCACTGTCTATGAGCACCTTGCTAACCTCAGTGCTTGGGTCTTCTTCTTTTATAAAATAACTATACCAGCAAGTAGAGAATGGTTGAGATGATCTCTCATTCCACAAATGACTGATCAAGCCTGCACTGCTTTCAGGCAGAATGTTGGGAGGAAGGGAAGGCCAGGGTGAAGTCAGGATTCCTGATCTCTAGGAGCTGGCAGTGTAGATGAGAATACAGAATATAGGTATGAGTGAGTGCAAAGTGGGTCACATGCGTCATGAGTGCCAAAGCATTGTCAATACAGAGGAGACCTCTCCAGGGGCCCAGTAAGGGCTCACATAAGGTGAGGCCAGCTCACAGTGGACACTCTCACTGAATGCAAGAAAATGTTCATAACCATTGGGACGATCTATATGTTTGTTTTTAAAATTTGTGGAAAGTATAAAAGAACGTGGCATACCTGCATGTGGTTTAAATTTGAAATGTGAAATTGGCTTTAACTGGGGAGTTTAAGTTAGTAAATACATGGAAATGTGATGAAGTTTGTAAGTCAGAACTGCCAATGCTTTAGAGAACATTGACTTTTTTACAGTTCTAAGATTGACTTTTTAAATATAAGAGGACTACATAAGTGCCGTGTTAGTTTTCCATTGCTACTTAAAACTTAGTGACTTAAAACAACAGAAATATGTTACTTTGCAAGTCCATAATTTGGAAGCCCAGCACGGGCCTCACTGGGCTAAAACCAACTTATCAGCAAACTCCCCTTCTGGAGGCTCTGGGAGAGAATCTGTTTCATTGCCTTCTCCAACTGCTAGAGAGGCCCTCATCCCTCGGTTGGTGGCCTCATTCTGCCATCTTAAAACCAGGGTTGTGACAACTCCCTGAGCCTACTTCCATTGCCCATGTTGTCTCTGACTCTTCTGTGTCTGTCTTCCACTTCTAAGCACCCTTGTGATTATATTGGTCCACCTAGATACTAGGCTACTCTTCCTATTTTATAGTCAGCTATTTAGCAAACTTAGTTCCATCTACCACCTTTATTTCCCATTTCCATGTAACCTAACATATTCACAAGTTCTGGGGATCAAGATGTGGACATCTTTGGGGAGAAGCATTATTTTGCCTACCACTGGTGCTTAGAAAATATATCTGGGAAATTTGTAATGCTGCCTGGACACATACGGGAAGTACTGTACAGAGCGCTATGAACACTGACATGTGACTCCATTTTTAAAACCAGAGTGGCTCCATAGTTAGAACATGTGCAGTAAGGATGTATCTGGACCCAGAGATAATCAAGGGCATTTACATGCTGGTGAGCTGCCAAGAAGACACCACACCTAACATCTGGAATGGATAAGCCTTGTGAGAAGAGGGATAAAAACCCTCGACTTTTCACTGATAGTGGATCTGCTTCAACCTCACTGAGACCTCCTGCTACTAAGGACACAACCAAAGCATCGGCTGCCAAAGACGCTGCCCTATCAGAGATTCACTAGCCACCGTCCCTGGACCAGCCCGAGCCTAACATCTTTCATTGGACTGGTTTGTTACTTGTTGCCTCTGCACCTTATATGCCTATCTCTCTCTCTCTCTCTGTGTGTGTGTGTGTCTGTGTGAATTTAAGATGTGAATAAAGCATTCAAAAATATATTAACGTGGTCTGTCTTGCTTTTCCCACAAACCGGGGTCGTCCCTTAGGGCCTTGCCTGGCTGTGTGGAGATTTGGTTTCCTTTTGGAAGTGCTCCTCCACTGGTTCTAGTCTGCTTGACTTGCAGAAAAAGACTACATCGCAGCTGCTTTCAAAGTGCTCATGACAAATATATTACATTTTAAAATACAGTTTAATAGGTTGAAATAATATAGTTAGGGTAGTAATTTTATAATAATGTGCCCCTCACCCCCAAATAAATCACAACTCCTTGTACAAGGCCCTTTGCAATGAGACATTGCTACACCTTCCGTTGGAAACAAGGATGATTTCTCCACCCTATTGAGTTTGGTACAGACTCTTGAGTGGCTTTCATTAGGAGGAGGTGGCTGGAGCCTGGGCCTCAAGTTACCTTGAAGCCTGAGCCCTCTGTGTTGTGAAGGACCCTGGCCTAGCCTACTGGACTGCTGCACGGGGGACTGAGGTGGCAGCTGTGTGAGGGGGGCCATCAGTGACTGCCCACCCCCCGCTCTGGCCATCAGTGATGCAGCCCCATGTATGAGCCCAGGGGAGACCAGTGACAGAACGTCCCAGATTGCCAACCTGCAGAACTGTGGAAAATAAAGACTGAATTATGGGGTCATTTGTTTCACAGAAAAAGGTAATTGAAACAATTTAATAAAAGGGATGGTTGAAGGAAACCTCAGTTAATCTGAAATTACCCAGACACTAAGCAAGGAGGAAATGAGAGTCTACTTGTATGTACACAATTCTACCAGAAATAGAAATACAATGATAATTTGTAAGCCAAACTTGAAGTTTAAGGGGAAAATGAGTCTTAAAATATTGCATCTTTAATAAACTGTATTAATTTGGAAAATAGTCATCCTCTCCTGACTTGGAAGTGGAACCTCTACTTGGGAGCTCCCCTCTCTGGAACCCTGTTCAGGGTGGGTGTGCCCATCTACCAGCTGCTGGGAGTGTGGGCTGCTAATGGCTCACAGCTTCCCCTCCCCCAACATTGCCCTCAGATCCCTCAGAAGTGGGGCCAGCCCACAGTCCCCCACTCCTCCCTGGGCCTTTAGGTGGAGCAGCCGGGTACAATTCATGCTCCAGACAGAACCCCTGCGGATCAGGCAAAGCCGGACTCCAGGGGAGCCTCCTGTTCACCGCCTCTCCCCGCCTGCTCCCGCCCCCTTTCCCCTGACAGCTCCTGTGACATAAAGCACCTGTGTCAGGATCCCCACCTCAGGCTCTGCCTCCAGGACACTGGCCGAAGTCGGGCTCCAAGTGGGAGCGATGGTCATGGATGTCCTCACCTGGCCCCGGCTTGCATTCGGAGGAGGAACCCTGTTTGGTGGGGGGTTTACTGTTTCTTCAGTGTGCACCCGGGTTGTATTTGCTAGTATTTTTTTCTTTTTCTTTACTTTTTTTCTGTGAAAATATAGGCTACTTGAAAGTTTATTAAAGAAAGTACACTCTGAGACGTGGAGTGGGCTGAGCTGGGTGGCTCTCCTAAGAAAGGAGGGGCAGAGAGCCGAGTCAATGTAATGCAAACAACTGAGGCCAGGGGAGACCCTACTGGATCTGGGCAGACCCAAGAAAAACTGAGGAGCCGCAGGCAAACGAAAAATAGCCTTTATTCCAGAAACAGCAACAAACATGGCGTCTTGGAGTGCTCTCTCAATAGCTCCCTCCTGGAGAGTCCCAACCCTTTATACAGACAGGAGAGCAAGAGTGGCAGGCAGCCAAGGGCAAGTTCATAAGGCACATAAACACCAAAGCAGCTGCCACCTGGGAACGGCACGTCACGGTTACATAACAGGTGCTCGTCGTTCCAGCGGAAGCTCGGGGGGAGGGCCTGAGCGGTTCCATTTTCCATTCACTCCACCCCGTCAGGGTTTCTCGCCCCACAATCTACTGTTTCCTGTTTGAGGAGTGTGTTGCACTGCATCCAGACACCACAGCAACAACACAGACTACGACAACAGACTAATAGCACAAGTGATAGTGAAGAGGGCAATCAAGACAACGTGCCATTTGTTAGTACGAGAAGTCCACAATGACCAGCGGGCGACATACCCAGCACAGAAGTGCTCCAATATGAGCAGCAATGTGCATTGATCTGACAGATGGGCTGGACATGCAATCAAAATCCCCGTCACAGTATTGACACCATTCACAAGGTATCAATACCCTTCTGAGTTGGGCTGGGGGCTTATTATGTCTATCTGCCACTGAGTCAGAGGAACTCAGGCCTGCATAACTTGCCTGTCTGAGGCTGCTGGACTTTGGGCATGTTCCTTAGAACAGACAGCACATAGCTCAAAAGCTGCGAGCACATTAGCATAAGCAATAGGTAAGTTCCACCACTTTACCATTGCCCATGTAGCCTTCTGTCCAGCATGGAGGAGGTGCTGGTGCAATCATTGTGCTACATCTCCAATAGGAGCAGTTTCTAATCATCTCACCTTTGCCAAGGTATCTGCCTCATTAGTGCCTGAATGGGCCAAAGGAGCACATCCTGTGCCGTGATAGAGCATCACCTGTTTCTGATGTCCTAAGGGCCATAGGTCTTGCCATATGACTTGACCCTAGAGTGGTCGGTGCATCACCATCCAGTGGTCAAGATGCCAGGTGGCAATTCAGAGTGTCAAGCCTCTGAATACTGCCCAGCTGTTGGTACAGACTACTAGTTAAGATGGTTCATTAGTAACCACTAACCATATAGCCCACACGCCTCAATTACTGGGTTTACTACGCAGAGTGGGGACGATTTGTCCTGGGATATATGGTCAACCTCAAGTACAGCAGCCAGTCCAATTTGCAGGCAGGTAGAGCCAGCTGTGCTGCCTGCATACCCATAAGCTCATTCATGGGACAGGGTCAAACACATGCAGAGCTTGAGCCACCTCATTGGTGCCCTTGGAGGAGTCAAAGGCCGTGTAGGTCCCCTCTGTCCAGTCCCAACAAGTCCCTTTTGTAACCAAGGAATACAAGTACTTTAGCAGTTGGGTTAAATGGGGCACAAATGCCCTCCAAAATTTCTAAGGAGCCCAAGAAAAGCTTGCAATTGTTTAACCATGGTAGGCACAGGGTATGCTTCGATCTTATCTACAGATAGTACAACCATAGTACTTGAAAGTGTGGTCTGCTTTTTTTTTTCTTTTTGGTATGTGGGTAGCTCCCTGGCTGGGAATCGAACCCAGGCCGCAGCGCTGACAGCGCCAGCGCCGAAGCCTTAGCCACTACACCACCAGGGAACTCCCTCAATCTTATCTATAACCATGTCAGGAATAACCTTTGCCTTGACAGACCAAACAATCCCCAAGAACTTGACAGACAAGCCAGGCCCCTGCAGCCTCTTGTCATTGGGCACCCAACCACATATTTTCAATTGGGTTAGGAGAGCAGAAACAGTGCCTTCTAGATCTGCAAGAGAGTCGCTAGTTAATGTGATACCATAAATGTTAATGCTAAAGGTGTACATTTTCAAGCTGCAGCCATTGTGCCAAGTCTGCTATCAGTCCATGGCACAATGTGGGGCTACCTAGGGAAGAACCATACAAGTCCACTACTGGCCTTCCCATGTGAATGCAAATTGATCTTACCCCTTGACCTTCTGATGCTATATCAATGGAGAAAAAAGCATTAACAAGATCAGCAACAAAATAATAGGTCCCCAAGTCCTGACTCAGGCAATCTATCAGGTCCGCCACTGACAGGACCACTGCATGCACAGGCAGCAGTACCTTATTTACTTCCCAGTGGTCAACCATCACTTACTAGGTACCAGCTGGCTTTTTCACTGGCCACACTGGGAAGTTACATGGACTGTGGGTGGGGCATATTATCCCCATCTTTACCAGTTCTGTATTGTTCCAGTCATCTTCTCATGCCCACTGGCAGCTTGTACTGCTTGGTGTGTACAATCCATCAGGGAGGGAGCAGCTGCAAAGGTGCATGGGCAGCATGTCCTCACACAACTTCCTTCACCACCTGCACTTGGAGGCAAAACTCTCCTGCCATGGTGTTTAACCACAGCCCTTGCAAAACATTTACCCCTAAGATGGTCTCAGGGACAGTGACACATAAACCCTATGTAGTGGCAGATGGCCTATCCCCAATGGGATGTCTGTGGTTTTCACTCAAGTGCTTTGCCCCTTGTAGCTGTCAATGACCACTGGGGTTCCAGAGAATGTCTCCAGACTTCTGCACAAAAGGGAACATCTAGCACCCACATCCACTAGGGCCACTTGAATATTTTGTCCCCTGTAGCCACCAATGACTTAGAGGAAAATTGTTGTTCCTCTCAGCTGGGAGTTCTGCGGGCTACGCAGCATGAGGGCCCTCACTGCAGTTTGTGATTCAAGGATGTGGGGAGGGGCTGGGTGGGACCCTACCAGGAGAACCACAGATCTAAGGGGAGATGGGACATAGGGTCACCAGGTTTTCAGAAAGAAAAATGTCAACATCCACCAATGGCCTCTAGTCTTATTTCCACCATCCGTCCGGCAGGGCTGAGGCCAGTCTGTGGTTCAGAATTATGGTGTCACAGAATGTAAGAGTGAAGTGGGAGATTGATAACCTTCATTTTGGGGTCCCTTAACCCTGTCTCTTAACCCTGGCTAATTAGCTAGCAGAGCTATTGAAAAATGCCGACACGTGGGAGACTGTCCTCCTCAGCCAGACGGGAGCCTCTGTGGGTGGCTCAGGCAACTGGGCTACTTTAGCAGCTCCAGGGGTTTCTTATGAGCAGGCTAGCTGACAGCCTGGATTTAGTACACAGTTTCTGCAAGTGAGGTTCCCAGACCATCATCATCACCTGGAAAGGTATTGGAAATACAAATCCTCAGGCTTCGCTCCAGACCTGATGAATCAGAAACTTGGGGTGGGGCCCAGCCATGTGGGTTATAACATGCTCTCCGGTTCATGCCGATGCCAGCCCAAGTTTTGAACCACCACTCTAGGGTATTCCCCCATTTTACAGTCAAGACAACCGAAGGCCGGAGGTGGAAGGACTCTGATCACATCACACAACTGGCCAGTGGCAGAGTTGGACTCAGAATCCAGGCTTCCTGCCCCATCGATTCTCTCCACCACCCGACTGTGCTTCCCTTCCACAGCACTCAGTGCAGGGCCTGGCACGCATCTCGGGGCAGCAAGGCTGGGTCATGCTGATGAGCATTTCCCCACCACCTCTCCGTGCAGGCACCCATCCCCTTGCCCAGGCTGAGCCGGCAGGCAGATGATGCAAAACAAACAGGCAGATCAGCCATATGAATAAAAAGAGGTCTGGGGACCAGACCACTTGCAGATGGCAAGCCTGGTTGCCAGGCCCTGGGTGTCATTCTCAGATGCAAGAACAATACACTGAGCCAGAGCCCCATGTTGCCAAATCTGGTGATGGCTGCTTTAATGTGGAGGGCAGCTGGACCGTGCAATTTCAATGCTTTGTAAATCCAAGCTTCCCCTGGAGGGAGAAAAGGAAGTTGCACAGAATTGAAAAACTTGTCTAAGGATGACATCGTGACACGCTCTCATAAAAGGGAAAAGCCTTGAGCCTGTGAAGAGCTGGATGTTTAACCCATGAGCTTTATCGGCAGATAAAGAGCCATTATGGAGCAGTGCACTGAGTCTGCGTTGCCCCTCTAAGCAGCAGGAGCAGAAAGAGCAGCAGCTGATGTGCCAACTCCGTCAGGAAGACCTTCCATTTGGGACACAGCTGTCTGGGCAACGGCTCAGAGGAAGACTGGGGAGCAGGCCTGGGCCGGGTCCTTGTACTCTGTGGCAGGGCCTCTCACACTGGGACATACATGCCGCAACCCGGGGATCTTGTAAGAGTGCAGATTCAAATTCCAGAGGTCTGGGGGAGGGCACAGGATTCCGAATTTCTGACAAGCTGATGGATGTCCTTGATGTTTTGGTCCATGTGCATTTTGGGTAATAAGTTTTTAGAGAATGCACTAAATATGTAAGAAATTCACCATCCCCTGAGGGATCAGACATATGGCTAGCAGTGTGGATGTCGTGTGGCCCCGGATCTGGATCCCTAGGGCAGGCCATGGGATAGGAGGAGGAGGCTGCAGAAGGAGCAGTGGACTTGGTCCTGCCTTTTTTGTCAGATGGTGTCAAATAAAAACAAATCTGGATTTAGGTGAAGAAAGACTTCATTGGAAAAGACTACGGTAATGAGGTGGGCATTGCAATAGGGACATGGTTAGATTGTGAGGTCTGCATGTGTCTCAAGGGGAAGGCAGAGGAATTTTTGTTTGAAAGGGAAGAGTAAGCAAGGCCAGAAGAACCTGCGTGGGAGAGTGCGTGGGATCAGCAGGTGGCAGGAGAGGAAAGCGGAGCAGGAAATACCTTATTTTTTCAGCCAAGTCTTGGGAGAGGCCTGAAGGAGGGGTGTTAGGGAGGCATTGTCCACATTCTGATGTGGGCTCAGGCTGAGGTGGGCCCAAGTTCAGTGTCCTGACTTTGTGAAGGGGAGACACTTAACAAAAGTTTGGATAATTCAAGTTAGCATGAATTTTGTCTAGACTGGTCCATAGCAGGAAGCAATTCAACTATGAGGCAAAGAATGGGAATTTGGAGAGTCTGTGCGTGGCCTTGTCATAGGTAAAAATGGAAGTTATTCTTTGTGCTTCACCTGAGTCATGTGGGGATGAGTGGGTCTTTGCAGTAAGCGTTTGTGCCATTTCTTAATGGTGAAGTCCAGGGCTTAGGTGAAAGTTAGCATGGTCGGTGCCCATGGATGGACATCTTTTTATAATGTGTCCCGCCTGTCTAGGCTGACCAGATGTAGCATTTTAAATGGGACAGAAAATAATGGTACTGTCCCATTTCAAACAGTATGTATGGTCAGCCTAGTAGTCTCACTGAGCTAAATTCAAGATGTCAGTAGGCTGACCATATGCACTATTTGAAATGGGACAGTACTGTTGTTTTCTGTCCCATTTAAAGTGGTATGTCTGGTCAGCCTCTTCCAGTGTAGCCTTTAAATAGTTAAAAATGCAACTCATGCAAATATAGAATGAACCCAAGTCCAATATTGCATTTAGCTCATTAGTAAGGGAATCAATAAGACTGTGGAGCTGCTTCAAAATGAAGTGGAGAAGCAGGCTCTAGCCCACTGGAGAAAGCATCTTGAGTTAAGTTTGCTGACTTAGGGCCACCATTGTTTGGTGTCCTGTGGAGCAATAAAACTGTAATATTTGAGATTATTTTTGTGTAGGACAGAAGTGATATGCATCTGTACTGGATGTGGTCTCTAAGTGATCATGTGATTCACAGTGTTTAGCATAGGTTTGTTTCCCTGTGTAATCGAAGAATCCTTGGGTGGTCGCGTTAAATATCATACCAGTATTGTAATTAAAAGTCATGCCACCCACTTCTTTTTGCCTAATTCTCATATTTTAAATACATTTTTTTTAACATCTCCAAGATTTATAGCACTGCTAATGAGCTGCGCTGTGCAAAGCATATCCTCACTGTATGTTGCAGGCAAGTATTGCAATCAACGAGAACAGCCCTGTTTTGTTTTGTTTTGTTTTGTTTTTTTATATCCACTGACAGCAGAGTGATCATGCTGTTTTGTTTTTTGGTGCCACTGAGTTTTCCACAAGGCCAATTTTGGGAAACTTTGTAGTATTAAGAAGGCAAAGAGCCGGTTTCTGTTAATACCATCCTACAGAACAAAAAGTTTATGATAAGCTTCAAAACAAAAATATTCTTCTGAGGGCTCAACAATACAAGGCATCGGTAACCTACTGTGTCCGGCTCTGATCAGAAGTGCTGCCAAGTGGAGCTATTATTGGTTCTCCTGTGAGCCAGAAGGCCTTGTTTGCACACCCAGATGAGCCCACATTTCCTAAAACCATCAAAACCCACTTTAATTAGCCTGTAAATAGAAAACTTGTGAGCCCAGTTTCTCCTGGTCTCCAATTATTGCCTCCTATCTCTGTTAACTCAATTGAATGTCACACAGCAGGAGGAATCCAGAGATTTGTTAACAAAAATAAGCTGACTTATCAGGCTTTAAATCAGATTGAAAACCAGGAATCATTGGTCACCTTTCCAGTCAAAGTGGGAACAACATGATGTTTGTTCTTGGCAAATCCTTAGGTTTTCTAAACAACTTAATTGCCCATGTTATTTATAGAAAAGGTGTTTGTTATTTTTTAAATGGATGGGAGACATCCCTTTAAAAATTGATTAGCTGAGTAGTTGAGCACAGTTCTGCTAAGTATGGAGAGGTTTACAAACAAAGGAGAGGGAGCATGGGCTTTGCATCCTCATGAAGGTGACAGACGAGTGAGGGGTGGGGCGGGAGGAAGGGAGTGGTTTGGGGCCTCATCTCTTGCTCATCCGTCTTCACCAATCACACTCTTCCTTTCTTCACAGCATTTATCACCACCCAAATCAATATATTTATTTTGTTATTTTGTGTGTTGTTTGTCGCTCCTCATCTTCTCTGCCCCAACTGGGATGTAAGTTGTGAAGACAGACATCTTTTATTGTTTTATTTTTGCTTTTGGGATCATGCTTGCTACATAGCAGGCTCTCCATGAATATTTGTCAAACACCCAGAAAAAGAAGGAATGAGCGAAGCCCAGTTTTGCGAAGTAGGAACATAGAGCTGGAAGTGGCCACATAGAGCTCTGGAAATCTTGAGAATCTCGTGGGGCTTTGGGCTTGAGCTGATATCTGGCCTGTACATCAAGTGAGTTAATTTTATTAAAGAAGAAAAATTTTATTTACAGTAGACTCTTTGTTAACTGGAACTCAAGCAACCAGTACTCTTAAGCAACTGGCAAACAAAGAAAAAGAAGTAAAAACTAAAATCAAATCCATTTCTAGAGGAAATGTAAATTTAAACATGGTGTGCTGCGTGTCGTGCTACACTGTGAGTAAGCCCCATGCTTTGTGCACCACATGTGTGTCCCCCATTACCACCGATTCACTGTGTGTAAACATAAAATGTTTTACAGATGTGACTTCATGTGGAAAATGACTAATTTTGATGAAACAATTCTGGACTTTCAGAAAAACAATATAATCTCAAAGATGCTGTCTACACTGTCAGTTGTACTTGGGATTCCGTGAGAAGTGAAATAATCTCTTTTCAGATATGTGATTTGCAAACATTTTCTCTCATTATGTGTATTGATTTTCACTCTGTTGATAGTGACATTTGAGCGCAAAAGTTTTTAATTTTAAAAATTATTTCTTTTTAAAGTTACAGTTGATATTCAATATTATTTTATATTAGTTTCATGTGTACAGCATAATGATTAGACATGTATGTAATTTATGGAGTGATATCCCCAATTAGTCTAGTAGTACCCATGGGCATTATACATAGTTGTTGCAACATTATTGACTGTATTCTTTATGCTGTACTTTACATCCTTGTGACTATTTTGTAACTACCAATTTGTATTTCTTAATTCCTTCACCTTTTCCACACAGCTTCCTCACTGCCCTCCCCTCTGAAAACCATCAGTTGATTTTCTGTATCTGTGAGTCTGTTTCTGTTTTGTTTGTTCATTCATTTTGCTCTTTAGATTTCACACATAAATGAGATCATATGGTATTTATCTTTCTCAGTCTGACTTATTTCACTTAGCATAATAACCTCTGGTCCATTATTTTGTTGTGAATGGTAAGATTTCTTTTTATATGGTAGAGTAATACTCCATTGTATATACAAGGAGGGGTCCTAAAAATTAATTTTTTTTATAAAAAATTGTGTAGTCTCATGTGTTTAAACTTCAGTCACCTTCAAAGTTCTCTGTTTGATGCAATACACCTATCAAGATGCTTTTTCTACTGCTTAAAACAGTTTTTGAACTAGATTTTGATGCCTTTCAGTGTTGTGCTGTTTTTCATTTCAACTCTTCCACATTGGCAAAACATTTCTGTTTGAGGACTTTTTTTCAACTAGGGAAACAACAAAAAATGTTTCTGGGGTGATATTAGGAAAATAGGGAGGGTGGGACATGAGGTTTATACTATTTTGGGTCAAAAACTGCTGAACACTCAGTGCAGTGTGGGCAAGTGCGTTGTCATCCTGCACATTGATCATGTAAATCACCATCATGAAACGGGCAAATGTGTTCAAAGAATCTCCAAAAAGAATTCACGGAAGCCAAATACAGCCTCTCACAACAACGCCAGGTGGCACACTGATGCAGGTGTGTTCCTACAACACTCACCTAGCAGGGGAAGCCTGTACTACAAGGGGCCCACTCTTCAGAAGATAATTCTTTTTTTGGGGGGGGGTCCCTCTTTGTATGTACCACATCTTTATCCAATTGTCTATTGATGGTCATTTCAGTTGTTTCTGTATCTTGACCATTGTGACTAGTGCTGCAGTAAACATAAGTGTGCATATATTCTTTTGAATTAGTGTTTTGGATTTCTTTAGATATATACCAAGAAGTGGAATTGGTAGTTTTATGTTTAATTTTTTTAGAAACTTCCATACTGTTTTTCATTATGGCGGCACCAATTTGCAATATGACCAATGGTGCACAGTGTTCTCTTTTCCACATCCTCGCCAATACTTGCTATTTGTTGACTTATTGATACTAACCATTCTGACAGGAGTGAGATGGTATCTCATTGTGGTTTGTATTTGCATTTCTCTGATAATTAGTGACATTGAGCATCTTTTGAGCATCTTTTCATGTGTCTACTGACCATGTGGATGTCCTCTTTGGAGAAATGTGTATTCTCAGGTTCTCTGTCCATTTGTTAATTGGATGATGATGATGATGATGATTGGTGTTGAATTTTGAGTTGTTAAATAAATTTTGGCTATTAACCTTTATCAGATGTTTCATTGGTAAATATCTTCTCCCATTGGTAAGATGTCTTTGTTTTGTTAATTTTTTCCTTTGCTGTGAAAAAAATTTTTAGTTTGATGTAGTCCCATTTGTTTATTTCTTCTTTTGTTTTCTTGCCTCTGGAGCTATATCAGTAAAAATATTACTAAGGGTAATGTCTCAGACTTTACTTCATATGTTTTCTTCTAGTTTTATGGTTTCAAGTCTTACATTTAAGTCTTTAATCCATTTTAAGTTTATTCTTGTATATGGTGTAAGAAGGTGGTCCAGTTTCTTTCTTTCTTTCTTACTTTTTTTTTTTTTTTGTATGTATCTGTTCAGTTTCCCCAGCACCATTTATGGAGTAAACTGTCTTTACCCTACTGTAAATTGTCCAGTTTGTTGGCATATAATTGCGCATGATATTTTCTGATAATCCTTTGTATTTCTGTGGTTTCAGTTGTCACTTTTCTTTATGGTTTTATTTATTTGAGTTCTCTTTTTCTTCTTGATGAGTCTGGTTGAAGATTTATCAATTTTATTTATCTTTTCAAAGAACCAGATCCTGGTTTCTTGGTTTTTGTATTATTTTTGTAGACTCTATTTTGTTTATTCTCACTCTGATATTTATTATTTTCTTCCTTCTACTCATGTTGGGCTTTGTTTGCTGCTCTTTTTTCAGTTCCTTTAAGTATAAGGTTAGAATGTTTATTTGAGATATTTTTTGTTACTTGATGTAGGCCTGTATTGCTATAAATTTTCCTCTTAGGACTGCTTTTGCTGTGTCCTATGGATTTTGGGTTGTTGTGTTTTCATTTTTGTCTCAAAACACCTTTTGATTCCCTTCTTGATCTCATTGACCCATTCATTATTAGCATGTTACTTAGCCTCCATGTGTTTGTGTATTTTTCAGTTTTTTTTTCTTGTAATTGATTTATAGTTTCATACCATTGTGGTCAGAGAGGATGCTTGATATGATTTCAAATTTTTTGAGACTTGTTTTGTGATCTAACATATTGTCTATCTGGAAATGGTTCTATGTGCACTTGAAAATAATGTATATTCTGTTGTTTGGGGGTGAAAGACTCTAAAAATATCAGTTAAATTCATCTTGGGTAGTGTGTTATTTAAAGCTGCTATTTCCTTGTTGACTTTCTGTTTGGAAGATCTGTTCATTGGTGCCAATGGGATTTTAAAGTTTCCCACTATGATTGTATTACTGTCAATCTCTCCCTTTATGCTGGTCAATATTTGCTTTCTTTATTTGGATGCTGCCATGGTGGATGCATAAATGTTTACAAGGGTTATATCTCCTTGCTGGATTGATCTTTTATTATTATCTAATGTACCTTATTATCTCTTATTATAGATTTTGTTTTAAAGCCTATTTTGTCTGATACAAGTATTGCTACCCCAGGTTTTCTTTTTATTTCCATTCATATAAAATATTAATGTGTTTTTCCATCCCTGTACTTTCAGTCTATGCATGTCTTTTGATCTGAGGTGAGTATCTTGTAGACAGCATATGTGTATGTATGACTTGTTTTCTTATTCATTCAGCAATCCCATGTCTTTTTATTGGAGTTTTTAATCTATTTACATTTAAGGTGATTATTGATAGATTCATAGTTATTGCAATTTCAATACTTATATTTATGATTCCTCCCCTTCTTCTTAAAGAAGTCCCTTTAATATTTCTTATAATGCTAATTAGGTGATAATAAACAGTTTTTAGCTTTTTCTTATCTGGGAAGCTCTTATTTCTTCTTCAGTTTTAAATAATAGCCTTGCTGGGTAGAGTTGTCGTGGCTGTAGATCCTTACTTTTAATCACTTTGAATATTTAGTGCCAATCCCTTCTTGGCTGCAAAGTTTTTGTTGAAAAAATCACCTGACAATCTTATGGGAGCTTCCTTGTAGGTAACTAATGCTTTTCTCTTGCTGCTTTTAGGATTATTTCTTTGTCTTTAAGCTTTGTCATTTCAATTATAATATGTCACAGTGTGGCCCATTTGGGTTCATCTTATTTGGGACTCTCTGTGCTTCCTGGGTTTGTATCTATTTCCTTCACCAGGTTAGGGAAGTTTTCAGTCATTATTTCTTCAAATAGGTTCTCAATCCCTTACTTCCTCACTTCTCCTTCTGATATTCTTATAATGTGAATGTTGTTATGCTTGATATTGTCCCAGAGGCCTGTTAAAGTATCTTCATTAAAATTTCTTTTCTTTTTTGCTGTTCCAATTGAGTGTTTTCTGCTACCTTGTCTTCCAAATCACTTATTCAATCCTCCACTTCATCTAATCTGCTGGTAATTCCTTCTAGGGCATTTTTATTTCACTTGCTGCATTCTTAATTTCTGACATTTTTATGGTTTCTATGCCACTTCTTATGTTTACTATCTCTTTGTTGAAGTTCTCACTGAGTTCATCTGTTCTTTACTTAAGTTCATTGAACATTCTTATAGCCATGTTTTGAACTCTGTCTCTGGTAGATTGCTTTCCTTGGTTGGTTTGAGTTCTTTTTCTGGAGCTTTCTCCTGTTTTTTCAACTGGGACATATTTCTTTGTTTCCTCATTTTGGCTGCCTCTCTGTGCTTGTTTCTGTGTATTAGATAGGGCTGCTATGTCTCCTGGGCTTGCTAGGTGGCTTTATATAATAGGTGTGCTGTGGGTCTAGCGGTTGAATCTCTCTGGTCACCTGTACTGTGTGCTCCAGGAGTGTCCCCTATAGGGGTTGTGTGCAACCTCCTGTTACAGTTGAGTCTTGATTGCTATGGGCACATCAGTGGGTGGAACCGACCATCAGGTGGACTGGCTGTGAGGTTTGGCCGTGTTCACAGCTTGTAGGCTGCTGTTTGGAGGGTTTTCCCCATGGAGTGGGATTTGCCCCAGTGGGCTTTGGTGCTAGTTGAGACCACCCTTTGTGTGTGTTGCTTGTGGGGCTAATTGAGTGGCGCTCTTCTGTGTTCTGATGCTGACCTCCAGGTATGTTGGTTCTCAGCCTCCTTGAAGGGGCTCTGGTGCAATCCTAGGTTAACCACCACCTGTGACTGGCCACAAAATACCTCCTATAGGCTACAGAGCAATCTGAAGTTTGTCACTCCCTCTGCTAAACTGGGAGGCATGTAGGAAAGGACACACTATGAACTGAGGATAGTTCCCACTAATACTGGGCCTGGGGTAGATCAGCAAAAAGCCCAGGGCACCCTAAAGCCTCCTGCTGCCTGTTGCCTCCCATAAGCCTCAGCACTGATAGAGCCTTGTGCTATATGTGAGTTGGGTGAGGCAGAATCTTAGGGAGTCACCAGGGTCGGATGAGTGGTACTCACCTGGTTAATATCTATTCTGGTTTTGTGCCAGTGCTGAGCTTAGAGCTACTCAGCAAAAGTCTCAGAGCACACTGAGGCCAGCTGCTGCCTGTATGGGGCCCATGAACCCTGAGAATTTTTCAAGAAAGAAGGCAACACAGCGGGTCTGGCTCCTGGCCAAGAAAGTGCCTCTGGCATCCCAGGGAGTTACCAGGGTGGAGTAAGCAGAGTTCAGCAGGGCAATGCAGATTCAGATTTGGCCATGTGGGGGAGCCCTCAACAAAGCCTGCCAGCTGCACAGGAAGAGGATTCTACACATAAAAATTGTGCCTCTTCCTACAGCCCTCTTCTTAAAGCCACACAACTCAGTCTCTCCTTGTGTGTCTCTGACTCCTCTCCAGTAAACATCCCTCTGCCAGAGCCCAGGGTGAGTGTCTGTGCACAAGTGAGTCTGTGTGTAGGCCCTTTACTTGGATGGTTGGAATCCCCTCTGTCTTTCACAACCAGATATTGTGAGGGTTCCTGCCCCTGACACCACTACTTCAAGCTGGGGAACTTGGTGTGGCTCTGGGTTCCCTTTCTTCACTCAAAGGGATTTTTGCAGCCAAGATATCCCTCCCAATTCTCAACCATTGAGTTGGGCCAGCACATTTTGCATCTCCTCCCCTCTTACTTGTCTCGATGTGTCTTCTTTATATTCTTAATTATAGGACATCTATTCAGCTAGACTTCAGTTGGCTCTCTAGATTGGTTGTTCTATAATTTAGCAGTAATTTTAATGTGATCATAAGACAAGGTATGCACAGTGTTTATCTACTCCACCATCTTGGATTCTCCCTGAAAGTTTTTAGTATTTTTTGAGAAAAAATTAAACCCTATTTATTTTTAAAAACCAGGCTACTAGAAAAATGTACCAGTGTCCTGAAACAGCAGATATGCTATATTATCATTTCAAGTAAGAAGATGGTAAAAAGACAAGGTTCTTATCAAAACAGTGAGGTGCCAGAGCTGGAGAGGAACATTACATGTTCCAAAGGCCCCAAGAGAAAGTGGTATTTGGTAAAGGGGGCTGTCTTTTTTTTTTCTCTCTAAAGAAGCCTTAGCTCACCTGAGTTGCTCACTTTTCATCCTTTACCTTTCTGTTGCCAGGGAATTATGTCAGTAGGGCTGTATTATTTCAGGGAGCTAAGTAAGCAACAGTGGGTATAGGTTTTATTCCTGAAAACCAGGTTTTTAAAATTTGTACTTCACAACTCTATTACACAACCAACAGTTCTTCTTTCATTGTTCGTTCCTGGGTCCTGGTATATAGCACAATCAAAATCCTCTTTCCATTCAGGGGAGAGTGTCATGCAAGATTGTTTTGTCAGTGTGCTGCAGAGAACCTCAGGGCCCGTGGTGGCCACCAGTGAGAGAGAAGGTCTGCTTCCCACACCCAGTGTGACCTTGCTTCTAATGTTTTTGGAGAGCTCCAGGAAGAAAGATGTCAGGTGTGAGAATTTTGAGAAATGCACATTCGCATCTCGATGGCCAGTATTGGATATCCAAAGGAAACTTTCAAAGTTCTTATCCAACTATTTCTCCCAACTGTACATCTTAAATCAACTCCATGCCCTGGTATATAAGACAAAACCAAGCAAAATAAAGGTGAGTACTCAGAAACCTTTTTTCCCCCTTTAAAATGAGCGCCCTCACAGACTTTGTTTTACAATTAATGGAAAATGGTGTGGTGATACTTCTAGTAAATAGGAGGGTGGAAACAAATAGGAACACCTCCCCTCACACTCCACTAGATCATTGGCAGCTTAGAGGAAACTGTCTGCCTGTTGGTGACTGTGTGCTAAGAAGAATCTGGTACCTTGGGGGCTCTGGCTTGGTCTGAGGAAGATGCCCACTGCCAGGATAAGCACTTGCCACAAAAAAATTTCAGTCTCTCAAAAATTCTCTGACCTAAATTTTAACACCATTTATTTTTCATTTTATTTTCTAAAAATAGAACATAAAGGAATCGTGTCCAGAAGCAAGTAACATATTCCTTAAACTTACTACCATCCTTAATTTCTTCATTCGTAAACTTTGTTTAAAAGACTAAAATTCTTAGTCTTTTTTTAAAATAGATTCCTGCCCTCAGCCCTGATGGCTGATGGCAAAGACTTCTATTTCTGAATGGGTGAGACTGACTCCTTTATCACCTTGGTTATGGTTGGAATGAAGTTCATGTGCCCATTCACACACTTGGTCACACAACTCTCCAGAGAGCATGTCACCGGAAACTCTTTACTCCCAGTAGCTGTTGAATCTTTGGGTTTGTCATTGTAATACATGATGCACCAGGCCTGGTGGTCCTGGAACTTCTCCAACTTGCTGGTTACTAGGACCTGGGCTTGAGCCCGTGGTGCGTGGCAGTGCTTAATACACCAACTGCTGCATGGACACCTGGCTGTCCTCACAGCCACTGATAATACACAGGAACGTGAGACTCTGCATCTTCCAAATGTTCTCTCTTTAGACTCTTCACCAGGTAGTAACTGCCTCCTGCACCCGATGCTGCTGCAGCTCCACCAAAGTGACCCCATGCTTAAGGTTTTAATTTTTATAAAGTTCAATTTGTGTATTGTTCTTAAGTTCTCTGGGCCTTTGATGTCATATCCAAGAAATCACTGCCAAATCCAAATGTCATGAAGAATTCCTCCTGTGTTTTCTTCTCACAGTTTTATAGTTTTAACTCTTGCATTTAGATTTTTTATTCATTTTGAGTTAATTTTTGTATATACTACAAGGTAAGAGTGCAACTTCATTCTTTTAGGTGAGGTTATTCAGTTCCTTTCAATACCATTTGCTGAAAAGATTGTCTTTCCTCCCTTTGAATGGTCCTGGCACACTTCTCAAAAGCCATTTGACCATATAGATGATGGTTTATTTTTAGACTCTGTATTCTCTTCCATTGGTCTCATAAGTCTGTCTGTATGCCTGTACTGTTTGAATTATTGTACCTTTCCAGTAGGTTGTTTTGAAATCAAGAAGGTGGACCTTTAATTTTCTTTTTCAATATCATTTTGACTATTCAGGACTTTTTGTGAGTCATACAAGTTTTAGTATGAATTTTTCTATTTCTGCAAAAAAATGTAATTGAGATCTTTACAAGGATTGCATTGAACCTGTGAATCACTGTGGGGAGTATTGGCATCTTAAAACTATTAAGTCTTCCAATCCATACACATAGGATGTCTTTCAATTTATTTATGTCTTTAATTTCTTTCAACAGTATTTTGTAGTTTTCAGTGTACAAGTCTTTCACCTTCTTGGTTAAGTTCATTCCTAAGTATTTCATTCTTTTTGATGCTATTGTAAAAAGAATTATTTCCTTAATTTTCTTTTCAGAATTTTTATTGTTATTGTATAGACATGTAATTGATTTTTGAATGTTGATTTTGTATTCTGCAACTTTGATGAATCCACTTTCTAATTTTAATAGACTTTGTGTGTATGTGAGATATGGGTTTTTCTACATATAGTTTTTTTGGTATGTGAACAAAGATAATTTTATTTCTTCTTTCTAATTGAAACAATCTCTTTCTTTCTTTTTCTTTCTTTCTTTCTTTCTTTCTTTCTTCCTTCCTTCCTTCCTTCCTTCCTTCCTTCCTTCCTTCCTTCCTTCCTTCCTTTCTTTCTTTCTCCTTCCTTCCTTTCTCCCTCCCTTTCTTCCTTCCTTCCGTCCTCCCTCCCTCGCACCCCTGTCTCTTTTTTTCTGGTCTGGTTGTGACTTGTAGTACTATGTTGAATCAAAGTGGTGAAATCAGGCATTTTTGTATTTTTCCTGATCTTATGGGAATAATTTTCATTCTTTCAATATTTAGTATGATGTTAGCTGTGGAAATTTTATATGTGGCCTTTATTATGTGGTGATTTTCTTCTATTCTTAGTTGTTTTTGAGAATTTTTATCATTAAAGACTTGAAATTTGTCAAATGCTTTATCCTGCATCAATTTAGATGATTATATAATTTCCCCCCTTTGTTCTGCTAATGTTGATTTTTGTATGTTGAATCATCCTTGCATTCCAGGAATACATCTCACTTGTTCATGGTGTATAATCCTTTAAATATGCTGTTGAATTCAGTTTATTAATACTCTTTGAGGATTTCACATTACTATTCACAAGGGATATTGGTCTATAGTTTCCATTTCTTATAGTGACTTTGGCTGAATACAAAGGATATCCTGGCTTCATAGAATGAGTTAGAAGGAATTCACTCCTTTTATCTTTTTTTTTTTTTTTTGAAGGAGTTTGAAAAGGATTAGAGTTAATTCTTTATTTTTTTACTTAATATTTTGTTACATAAATACTTAGCCAGTATTATTTTAGTTGCTTATAGTTTTATTTATTTTTAAAGATATTTATTAAAAAATATAGCTCACATTTATTATATTAGTTTCAGGGGTACACCATAGTAATTCAACATTTATACACCTAAAAAAGTGATCACCATGATAAGTTCAGCAACCACCTGACACCATACTATGCTATCACAATATTACTGATTATATTCCCTATGCTGTACATTATACCTCATAACTTACTTGTTTTATACCTGGAATTTTGGACCTTTTATTTTTCTTCACCTTTTCAATTCTTCAATTACAATTAACATTCCAAATTATCCTATATTAATTTCAGGTGTACAGCATAGTGGTTGGACATTTATATAATTTAAGAAGTGATCCCCCTGACTAGTCCAGGACCCACCTGACACTATAGATAATTATAACCTTATCATTGACTATATTTCCTATGCTTTACTTTATATCTCCATGACTATTTTGTAACTATCAATTCATAGTTATTAATCTCTTCATTGTTTTCACCTTGACTCCCAACCCCCTCCCATTTATCATCCCAACAAATCTGATACCAATCTGACACCAAACCTACTTATTACATATTATTGACTATATTCCTTATGCTATACTCTGCATGCTTATAACTACTTTGTAATACCCAATTTGTGCTTTTTAATCCCTTTCCCTTTTGTCATCAAAACCCTCCAGCCCCCTCCCATCTGGTAACCATCAACATGTTCTCTATATTTATGAATTTGTTTCTGTTTTGTTTATTTTGCTTTTTAGATTCCACATATAAGTGAAATCACATTGCATCATCTTTTCTGGTTTACTCCACTCAGCACCCTCTAGGTCCATCCATGTCACTGTAGATATCAGGAACCCATTCCCCTCCTTGGCCAAGCAATACTCCATCATATATATGTACCACCTCCTCTTTACCCATTCATCCATTGATGGACATCCAGGCTCCCTCCATATCTTGGCAATTGTAAATAATGCTGCAATGAACATTTGGATGCACATATCTCCCCAAAGTAGACTTTTGAGTTTCTTTGGATAAATACCCAGAAGTGAGATTACTAGGACCTTCTTTGTCTCTTGTTACAACATTTGTTTTAAAGACTATTTTGCCTGATATAATATTGCTACCCTAGCTATTTTGTTTCATTTTCACAAAATATCTTTTTCCATCCCTTTACTTTCAGTGTGCGTGTCTTTCAATCTGAAGTGAGTCTGTAAGGGTTTTGTTTTCTTATTCATTCAGTCCTCCCATGTTTTTTGATGAGCGCATTTAATCCACTTACATTGAAAGTAATTGTTGATAGATATGAAACTATTGCCATTTTATTATTCACATTTTAAATATATTTTTTGTCTTACAGAGTCACTCTAACATTGCTTATAATCCTGGCCTGGTGGTGATAAACTCTAGTTTTTTCTTGTCTGAGAAGCTCCTTATCTGTTCTTTGATTTTAAATGATGGTGTTGCTGGGTACTAATCTTGGTTGTAGGTCCTTGCTTTTCATCATGGTGAATATTCCATGCCAATCTCTTCTGGCCTGCAAAGTTTATGTTGAGAAATCAGCTGACAATCTTATGGGAGCTCTGTTATAAGTTGTGAGTTGCTTTTCCCTTGCTGCTTTTAGGGTTCACTCTTTGGCTTTAACCTTTACCATTTTAATTACAATGTGTCTTGGTGTAAGCCCATTTGTGTCATCTTATTTGGGACTCTCTGCCCTTTGTGGACCTGTATGTTCACTTTTTTCACCAGGTTAGGAAGTTTTCAGTCATTATTTCCTCAAATAGGTTCTTGATCCCTTGCTTCCTCTCCTCTTCTTCTGGTACTAGTATGATGTGAATGTTGTGTTTAATGTTGTTTAGAGGTCACTCAACCTGTCCCCCCTTTTTTAAAATTCTGTTTTCTTTTTGCTCTTCTGATTGGGGATTTTCTGTTATTAATGTCTTATTTTTTTAAATCCCTGATTTGATCCTCTGATTCATCTAGTCTGCTGGTAATTTCTTCTAGTGCATTCTTCATTTTGGTTATTGTATTCTTTACTTCTGACTGGTTCTTTGTTATGGTTTCTATGTCATATTTTATGCTTGCTATCTTTTTTGTTAATGTTCTCACTAAGTTCCTTGAGCATCCTTATAATCACTGCTTTGAACTTTGCATCTGGTTTGTAGCTTGCCTCCATTTTGTTGATTTTTTTTTCTGGAGTTTTCACCTGTACTTTCACTTGGGACATATTTTTTTTGTTTCCACATTTTATGGCCTATTTGTATTTGCTTCTAGGTAGATTTTCTGTTTCCTAGTCTTGGCTGGATGGCTTTGTGTAATAAGTGCCCTGTTATGTGTGCCTTCCTGCTACAATTGAACCTTATTTGCTATTGGCATGTCAGTGGGTGGGATTAGTCCTCAGGCTGACTGTAAGGTTTGACCATGCCCACAGTTTACAAACTGTTTTGTGGCAGGCTTAATCCATGGAGTGGGATTTGCCTCAACAGGCTCTAGAGCCTGTTGAGACTGCCTTTTGGGTGTGCCACTTATTGGGCTAATTTGTAGGTGCTCTCGTATGGTCTGAAGACAACCTCCAAATATATTGGTTCTGAGACTTCTTTAAGATTAAAAATATGAATAATAAAATGATAATAATTTCATATCTCTCAGTAATTACTTTAAATGTAAATAGATTAATTGCTACAATCAAAAGATAGGGTGGCTGAATGGATAAGAAAACAAGACTCTTACATATGCTGTCTACAAGACACTCATTTCAGATCAAAAGACAGATTAAAAGTAAAGTGATGGGAAAAAAGATATTTCATGAAAATAGAAACAAACAAACAAAATAAGCTGGGGTTGCAATACTTGTATCAAACAAAATGGACTTTAAAACAAAGGCTATAACAAGAGACAAGGACCCAGTAATCTTACTTCTGAGTGTTTATTCAAAGAAACCCAAAATACTATTTTGAAGGGAGCATGTGAATCCTTATGTTCATTGCAGAATATTTACAATGGCCAAGATGTGGAAGTAACCTGGGTGTCTGTAGATGAGTGAGTGCATAAAGAGAAGGTGGTCCATTATACAATGGAATATTGCCTCAGGCATGGAAGAAAATGGGTTCTTGCCATCTGGTGCATCAGAGATGGACCTTAAGGGTGTTGCGTTGAGTGGAGTAAATCAGACATAGAAAGACAGATGCAATGTGATTTCATTTATATGTGGAATCTAAAGAACAAAATAAACAAACAGAAACAAACTCATAACTACAGAGAACATTTTGATGATTTCCAGATGGGAGAAGTATTGGGGGAATGGGTGAAAATGGGGAAGGGATTAAGAAGTACAAATTGGTTGTTACACAGTAGTTGTGGGGATATATGTTATAGCATAAGAAATATAGTCAATAATATTGTAATATTGTATGATGTCAAATGGATACTAGATTTATCAATGTGATAGATGGAAGAAGAGGAATAGAGGACAGGTTAAAAAAGATGAAGAGATTAAGAAGTGCAAATTGGTAGTTACAAAATAGTCTTTGGGATGTAAAATAAAGCATAGGGAATATAGTCAATGATATGGTTATACTATGTATAGTGCCAGCTGGGTACTAGTCTAGTCAGGGGGATCACTTCATAAATTATTTAAATGTCTAACCACTAGGTTACACCTAAAATTAATATTTAATAATATTGAATTTCAACTGTAATTGAAAAATTAAAAAGGGAAAAAAGTTGAAAGGGAATAAGAAGTTCAAAACAAGTAAGTTGTGGGAATGTATTTACAGCAGGGAGAATATAGTCAATAATATTGTGACAGCATAGTACAGTGTCAGGTTGTTCCTTGACTTATCATGGTGATTATTCCTTTAGGTATATAAATGTTGAATAACTATGGTGTACACTTGGAACTAACTAATATTGTGTATTAGCTAAATGTTTTAAAAAATCTCTAAAAATTTTGAAGTTAGAGTCAATAATGTTGAAAAATAAGAAATTACATAGAGAATTCTTGAACTGTAGGCTAGTTTGACTAATATTAATTGTATTATTACCACATTCAAAATAACAAAGAGGATAAAAAGATAAATAAAAGAAAGTCCTTATGCTTGCTTTCCATGTGGTTAGGAAATAGAAGATATTAAAAAAAAGAGTCTGCTCCTTTACTTCTCTATTACTGTATGTTATTAATATCACAAATTATGTCTTTATACATTTAAACCAATTAACATAGATTTTTAATTATTTTATGCTTTTGCCTTTTAAATCTAGTGGAAGGATAAAAAGTTGAACAAAAACCAAAATTACAATAATAGTGATTTTTGTATTGGTTCATAAATTTATCTTTACAGGAGAAATTTATATCTTTTCATAACTTCTAGTTGCTATTTAATGTTGTTTCATTTCTATGAGAAGGACTTCCTTTAACATTTTTATAAGAACAGGTCTAGTGGTGATAAACTCCCACAATTTTTATTTACCTGGAAATGTTGAAATTTCTCCCTCGTTTTTGTTAGATACAGAATACTCAATTGATGTTTTTTTTTTTTTTCTTTCAGCACTTTAAATATATCATCTCACTGCTTTTTGGCCTGCAAGGTTTCTACTGAAAAATCCACTGAGAATCTCATTGTGAACTTCTTAAATGTGATGAGTTGCTTTACTCTAGCTTCTTTCAAGATTCTCTCTTTGTCTTTATATTCCAACAATTTGAGTATAATATTTCAGTGTGGGTAACTTTGGATTTATTCTATTTTGCATTCATCAAACTTCTTGGATTTTTGGATTCATGTTTTTCCCCAAACTTGGAAATTTTTTGGACATGATTTTATTAACTAATTTCTATGCCCTGTTCGCTCTCTTCTACTTCTGAGATTTTCATGATGGGTATATTGGTCTACTTGATAAGGTCTCATAAGTGCCTTAGACTCTATTCACTTTTCATATTCTTCACATTCCTGAGACTTGACAATTTCAAATGACCTGTCTTGAATTTCACTGACATATATATATTTGCTTGCCTAAGTCTGTTGTTGAACTTCTCTAGTAAAATTTTCACTTCAGTTATTGTATTTTTCAGCTCTATATAGGATAAGTGCCTTTTAAATATTTTCTACTAATTTATTGATATTTTATTTTGTTCATAATCATTAATCTGATTTCCTTTAGTGTTTTCTCTCTGTTTTCTCTTTGGTCTTCTAGTATACTTAAAAGAGTTATTTTAAAGTCTTTGTCTAGAAAGTCTGATGCCTATGTTTCTTTAGGAATGGATTGTGGAATTTATATTGTTTCTTTGAATGGGCCATGTTTTCTTGTTTCTTTTTTTAAAATTTTATTGTTAGACTTATTGAGGTGACATTGGTTAGCAAGAATTACATATGTTCCAAGTGTACAATTCTACAGTGCATCATAAACTTGTATAATAAGTTCACCACCTAATGTGAGTTCTTTTTCCATCACAATATTTAGCTCCCCTTCCCTCTTCTCCCATCCCCCCCTTTTCCCATCCCCTTTCAATTTGTCCCCAAATAAACATTAAACTATTGATTGTGTCTATGGGTTTTTGTTTGTTTGTTTGTTTTCTTTGTTACTTTCAGTTTTATATTCTACACATGAGTGAAATCATACAATTTTTGTCTTTTTCTGTCTGAATTATTTTGCTTAGCTTGATGATCTCCAGGTCCATCCATTTTGATGTAAATGGCAGTATTTCGTCTTTCCTTATAGCTGAGTAATATTCCATTGTGTATATGTACGACAGCTTCTTTATCCAGTCATCTGTTGCAGGGCACTTCGGTTGTTTCCATGTTTTGGCCACTGTGAACAGCGCTGCAATGAACATTGGGGTACATAAGTCTTTGTGGGCTAAGGTTTTCAAGTTTTTTGGTTGATCCCCAGAAGGGGGATTGCTAGGTCAAATGGTAACTCCATTCCCAATTTTCTGAGGAATCTCCACACTGCCTTCCACAGTGGTTGTACCAGTTTGCACTCCCACCAGCAGTGTACCAGAGTTCCTTTTTCTCCACGTCCTCTCCAGCACTTGT
>PVJL010005967.1:89040-99830 GCA_004026885.1 Lyroderma lyra | reverse complement strand
AGCCTGGGCTTTTATCCCGAGGGCGGTAGGAGCGTCCCTCTGACAGGCTCGTGCGCACACCGACCCGCTGGGCAAGACGGGAACCCTTCGAGGAGTGAACGTCACCCGGGCCCGAGGGGTTCGTAGATGATGATGGTTTCAGGTCTTGGAGCCAAGTTGGCTCCGGTTTTCACTTAACCCTGACTGACAACGAAAGAAGCGGTGACAGACGACAGTCAGGTGCTGCCTCTCAGGTTTATTTTACGGACAGTGTTTCTCTTGAATTGCCCCAGTTAAATATCTGGACCTGTGTGACCTACATGAAGTAGAAATCTCACGGGAAATGGGGACGTCAAGCCCAGGCAGACAGATGGTGCCTCAGCCCTACTCCCCCGGGTTAGTACATACTTCTTGGCCACTAACCAGTATTCCTCCCCCCAAAAAAGAAAGAAAAATAGTGCACCGGCCTGGCTTTAGGTAGGGCCATGGAGGACCAGACGTAACTGCAACTAAATAAGCCCCACGTCCTGCAGAAGAGTGACAAGACACGTCCCCTGTGTGGTTTTCTTTTGGAGCTGGCGCATCTCCAAATAATGGGTGACATGGTCTGAGCTTGTTTGTGATTCCTGCTTTCGAAAATGCAGATCTCCCTTATGACGACACGGGGCAGGGGGTTGTCCCCGTCCCACGCCGCTTCGTCCTGGCTGAACTGCACGTTGGCGACGAGGTTTGCGCACACCCAGGCCCAACGCTGGGCCCGTTCTGCCATCTAGTGGCCGTCTCCGGCAACTACAGCGGTGGGGCGTTACCCCGTGGGGTCGGCTCAGGCGCTCAGTTCATTTCCATGAGTCGTGTCCTTGGTTTCCGTCCTCAGGGTCTTTCATGCCTCCCTGCTATCCGGGTGGTGAAATTATTTCTCATTTCTGTAACTGAGTTTATTCATCTGCCGAATGGGGATAACGCCAACCTCCTACAGCCTCCGTGAGGCTCATGTGGGCTGGTACCGAACGGATGCTGAGCCCAGGCAAATCCGGAATAAAGAGTCAAGATGCTGCTGTGTTTACAATAATAACTATAATTATGCAAGAACTGGAAACAAGAGCAGATCAAAGTATGGGAAACCGAGTGCTGGATGTTGGAGTGTTTCCAGAATAAAGGAAGTGAATGTTGTCCAGAGTTTGGAAGAGGATCAGGTTGATTGGGGCTTTGGGTGGCCGCGGCCAGTAAGCGCATCCTTGCAATGGTGCTTGTCTCCTCTGAGTCTTCCCTCACCTCACGGTGAGCGTTCCCATCACAGCAGACATTTCATCACTCCACATGCATTCAAGTGCCTTTCTTCCCCTTTCTGGAATATTCTCCCTCATGTGTTTCGCACTCCACAACCCTCATGCCCATCCCCACGGCGATGCCAGCTTCCTTGCATGCTCCTCCTGGACATCAAGCAGAGCTTAATGCACGCAGCCCTCTGCTCCCATCTCCGATGGAGCGTGTGTCATCCGAAATACACTTTTGGATGAAAAAATTAAGTAACATTTTAATAATAATGGACTTCACTACAGAACATTTGGAAATCACTAAAGAAGTTTTAAAAAAAATCATGGCTCCACTACCCAAATGTATTAGGCACTGGGCTAACAATATAATTAATCAAATAATACACTAATAAAATAATATGTATTTTTTCAGTAGTTTGTCTATGCATTGCTTTTATTACATGATTGTGAGCCTCGGTATTTGCAGTTACATTCCCTGATTTTTAAATGTAATGTGTTGTATTTTCCCACTAAGCTAGATGCACATAAAACCGTAATTCTACAAAAGCCGAGCCCCACCGAGTACATGTGCCCTCGTGGACTTAGCATCGTTAGGCTTTAGGCCTTTAGCCTGTTTGTCATTGTTTTGCTATTCTGTGCAATGACACAGAGTAAGTCGTTGGGCACGATGGTTCTCCTTCGGGTAGGATTATTTGCTTTTAGGCGTTCCAGAAGTGCAATCCCCACCGACTTTCTTATCTTAGTAAGCGCCGACGCACCAAGGATCGGAGTAGTGTTCTGAACGAACTGTCCTGTCCATCGAAAGTCAGCCAGGAAATGGGCTTTGACATCTCAGGGCTCCAGGTGGCCAACCTGAGCTTTGTCCCAAACTTAAGTGAGGCCATGAGGGGCGGCGGCGGGACATCGGACCGAGCAGAGCCGGAAGGCCGTGTGCCCTTCCAGAACCGCTCTCTGGCGAACGTTGTTTGCTCCTTTGGGCGCGCGCACGTGTGTTTTATGACGTTGTTTGCTCCTTTGGGCATGCGCACGTGCGTTTTATGATGTTGTTTGCTCCTTTGGGCGCGCGCACGTGTGTTTTATGACGTTGTTTGCTCCTTTGGGCATGCGCACGTGCGTTTTATGATGTTGTTTGCTCCTTTGGGCGTGCGCACGTGCGTTTTATGATGTTGTTTGCCCCTTTGTGCGCACGCACGTGTGTTTATGATGTTGTTTGCCCATTGGTGCGCACGCACGTGTGTTTATGATGTTGTTTGCCCATTGGTGCGCGCGCACGTGCGTTTTATGATGTTGTTTGCCCCTTTGTTCGCACGCACGTGCATTTATGATGTTGTTTGCCCCTTTCTGCGCACGCACGTGTGTTTATGATGTTGTTTGCCCCTTTCTGCGCACGCACGTGCATTTATGATGTTGTTTGCCCCTTTCTGCGCACGCACTTGTGTTTATGATGTTGTTTGCCCCTTTGTGCGCGCGCACGTGTTTTATGATGTTTACTCCTTTGTGCGCACGCACGTGCATTTATGATGTTGTTTGCCCCTTTCTGCGCACGCACGTGCATTTATGATGTTGTTTGCCCCTTTCTGCGCACGCACTTGTGTTTATGATGTTGTTTGCCCCTTTCTGCACACGCACGTGTGTTTATGACGTTGTTTGCCCGTTAGTGCGTGCGCACGCGCGTTTATGATGTTGTTCAACCGTTGGTGCGTGCGCATGCGCGTTTATGACGTTGTTTGCCCCGTTGGTGCGCGCGCACGCTTTATCACTTCATTGCATCCATGAAAGACTCCGGCCCAGCATGCGCTGGCTGACTCTCTGACTCTGTATCTTTCTTCCACCGACAACAGTGACCCCTTTGGTCCGTGGATTTATTCACTCCGTCTCACAAATAATTACGGAGCATGAGGCCAGCTACTTCCAATAGGTCCCTGCTAACCAGGCGTTAACCAGACACCCGTTTTCTCACTATAGCTTAATGAGAAAAAGACAAACAGTGACAATACCGTGTGAAACATTTGTTATTTGACAGCCATTCTGACTGGTTGTGAAGTGACATCTCATTATGGTTTTAACTGGCATTTTTCTGATCATTAGTGTCACTGTGCATCTTCTCGTGTGTCTGTTGGCCATCTGTATGTCCCCTTTGGAGAAATGTCTGTCCAGATATTTCTGTAGTGAGAATCACTGAATCATATATTGTTTGGGTCCTCACCAGTCTTGATGGCGCCCGGCGTGTGGCAGCTGGGCAGCCAGTATGTGTTGAATGAAGGAATGCCTTTTGTCCTTCGCTTTGCAGGTGTGACAAAAGGACACCAGTGTTTAAACAAGCACACACCTCTCAGTGGCCCAAAGTGACGGCTATGAGGGAACTCTGGAATCAGGAACAGCGCCACGACTCCCTCAGACAAATCACCAAGCCTCTCTCTCTCTGGGCCCCATGTCCTCCTGTGTAACATGGGGACACAATTAGGACCTCCCTCGTAAGGCTGTGACAGTTTAAAGCCCGGCATGGGAAGCACGCCACAAATGTGAGGTGTCACGCAGGACCTGCTGGGATTCGCCACCCGAGCCATTTCCTTCGGCTTCTGGCCCCCGTCGGCCTGTCACAGGATCGTCCCACCTCCTCCTCACATCTGTCCTCTTGCCATTTTATTTCACTCCAGAAATGCATCACGCAAAGTGTCACAAATGCAAAAAGCGTCATGTTTCCTTCCCTGGCAGATTGAAAGCCTTTGCACGCGGCAGGCTCCGGGGTCACGCTGGCGGCAGGCATGCTGCCCAGGCCATCGGCCACGTGTCACAGCTGGCTGTCTGGAGCTGGCCTCTCCTCCCTGCCCTGCCTTTTTGGGAAATGCCCTGCTATTTTCTTCTGCGGGTCTTCTGTGTGGCCATCCTTCCCAGGTCTACGGATCGCAACGGGTTGCACATAGTCTCCTTCCCTCCCCAGCCTTGACGGGGCCCAAGAGTTCGGTTTTATTAAGAGAGACTTTAGCCCATGCAGCTTAACACGCAAGTCAAGTAATGACCGAGAACTTCGTTGCAAGCCTGTGACACTGTGACACGTAGTAAACAAGGCAGGAATCAGTTACAGAAGGCATCCCTGCCACTGTGTTCCTGTTCTCGACAAAAGGGAGTAAGGTGACATTTTCTTTCCTTCTTTCCTCTGATACTTTAAGCAGCAATTATTTTCTACCCCGCTTAGAACAGCAGGTCCAGCCGTGCTGAGATGATTAGCTTTAGACTGTTGCAGGTTATTAGCTGTGCAGGAAATTATATGCAAACCAAGATAAGGCTGGGCTCCCACTGCGACCGTCTCGCTGAGATGTGCAAAGAGCGGGGAGATTTCTGAGCCCCCCTGAAACTCGTCGAGAAATACTCGCCTCTCAAAAGTAGGAGCTTAAATTAAACCGCAGCTAGCTTTCAAAAATAACTTCTGAGCATTTTGCCTAAATAAATAAAAGGGTGAGGTTGCTTATTTAAAGATGTAAAAAAAGTAAGAAAAAATTTCTTTTTAAACGGAGTAGGGTGAGAGGACAAGATCTTAGCTGATTTTCAGCAAAACCACACAGTGAGACAAATGAGTTTTCAGCTGCCGTCGAGGCCTCTCCACTGTCTCCCTCTTTGTCCCCAAGGTGGCCCCCAGCCACTCCCAGGAATATTTTTTCTACCATAAGGGGAAAAAAAGGAAAACACTAGGATGTTAGCATACATTGCTTCAGGAGGTCAGGTCCACATGTTTACGAAAGCATCCCGGAGGAAGAAATAAGCACTTCGCCTTCGTGTGCCCCTCGGGGAAATGTCCCCCTTCCAGTCCCTTTCCTTGGGCAGCGATTCCGCGTCCATAGAGGTCTTTTCCTTCCAGACCTTTCCAGAAGTGTCCACATACCCACGTCCCTAGTGGCTGAGTCTGCCCCGAAGCACTGGCCATTTATTGCCGCGTAGTAGTGACTTGTGTCCTCTGAACGAGCCCAGGTACCCGCGTCTGCTTCTGCGTGTGCCCAGTGGCAGGGACGACGCATGGACCTTGAGGGTGCGTTTGGCCCTGCCCCCGGCCTGTTACTAACCAGTGTGGTGGCTGCACCAGCCCTTGCGGTTCACACTCCGAATGCAAGACGTCCTTCAGCAATTGAGCATCACTCACAGGATGCAGGTTTAGCACGCACGGGACCTAGACGTCACCTGGCATACCTGGGGTCACAGGTCAAGGGCGGTGCTGGGGTCCTGCTTCTATCAGGGTGGAGGCTGGAGCTCAGGAGTTCCGTGGGCTTACTCTTTAACGGTAAATTTAAAACCTAAGAGTAGGAATTGAAAGAGAAGACAAGAGTACCATGAGGATCGGTCACTGGCATCAGCCAGGATCTCTGAGGCACCTCGGTGGGGGCGGGCAGGCGGGCTCTGGGTCTAGTCCTGGGGCTGCCACGTGCTCATTGGAGACAGCAGCTTTGCAGTGGGCGCCTCTTTGCAGCAGAGGCCTCTGCGACCACAGCTTACGTCAGGCCTTTGCACTATAAAAAGGTGAGAAAACAAGTGTCCGGGCTGACAGCACAGTGTGCTCCGAGCGAGGGTGCATCGCATGATGCCGTGACGTCCGTCACGTACGACAGAGCAGAGAACCCTGCGTGGGCTGGAGGCCACTCCGGACTTTGTTGCTGCAAAGCTAGATGTGACAGGTGAGCTCGGAGTTTCGTGGGTGGTTCCCAGCCAACGGCACTGCGGGCGGTTCCATATCTGGGCTATTGTAAACAACGCTGCATTGTCTTCTTCAAGTTGGTGTTTTTGTTTTCGTGCAATTGCTGGGTCATAAGGTAGCTCCATGTTTAATCTTTTGAGGGACCTCCGTACTGTTTCCCTAGTGGCCGCACCAATCCACAACCCCAGCCACAGTGCCCAAGGGCTCCCTTCTCTCCACGTCCTTGCAAGCACTCGTCATTTCTTATCTTCTCGCTGACAGTCACCTCATAGGGGTGAGGTATGTTTATTTTTTTCAGTGTGTGGATATAGTTTACTCCTCTTTACTAATTTGATTATCAAATAATCCAAAAGCTTTCCAAAACCTACCTCTTCATTTTAATTAATTGTGACCCTTGGTATGACCTGAAAATTAAAAAATATATATATATATAATGAGTTTCTAGATGTCAGACTATTTCTCATCTTTCCTGCCTCTGTTTTATCTTCCATTAACTTTTATCTGAATTCCTCTGTAGTCATAAATAAATGTTAAGATAACAAAGTATACCTTGTATTTATCTAATTCAGGAGTCCATAATTTCTTACTATTTTATTGAAACATTTTTCCAGATGACAGTTAATATGGCATGTGTAAACTTTATCCCCTTTTTTTGAATGAATTTAGTGTGCTGAAGTTTTTTCTAAGTCTCCAAAAGTGTACTTTAGATTCTTAAAGTGTTGTTCCTATGGTCTAAGTCTTGAATGACTTTATGGTGAGCGTATTATCCCACATCCAGACTTGTGAAAGAAACCCACAAGTTGTTAAAGAAAAACCAGGTCACCTGTATCTTTACAACACTCCAGCTGCAAAGAGTAGGAACACAGCCGAAATGTGTTTTGCAATTTGAAACAGTCGATGATTTCTGACTGAGAAGGGATGGATCGTTGGGATGCAAAGTGTAAATTCCAATCTTACTTTTACAAAAGAAACAACCGGCCGGGCAGAGAGAGAGAGCATGGCCCGCTTCCCGGGCACCTTGGCTCTCCCTCCCTTCCCCAACTTGATTTGGAATTGGGGGGGATAAACGCCCAGCACTTCCTGTTGGTTCGTTTGATCCATAAAACGATCTCGGAAGAGCTGCTGCGCTGGAGCAGTTGGGTTTGGTGTGAAAAACCTTGGAAGTAATAAGGGACAGGACCTGTGCTTCTCATCACTTCGGTTTCCTTCTGCAGCGCGTTTCCCGCTCACACGTGCGCGGGGCCCCCCGTCCGTGCGGGACAACACGCACAGCAGCCCCTCTTTCGGGCCCGCGTTTCCTTGCTGGGTCCAGTTTGCTCTGTTGGGGGAAAACACAGGCAATTCGTACCAGCCAGGCCCGAGAACATGGAAGGGGTGTAGAGAAGAAGAAGAAATAGATCAGAGAATTTTATTACTTTTTTTCTAGTTAAAAGAAAATCACAAATATCTAAAAAAAAAAAAAAAGATCTTGCAAAGGGAAAGCTGGCTGACCGTGTTTTTCCGTGTGGTTCGCTGACCACCCAAATTAAAATGTCCCCAGCTGCTTGTTAAAAGTACGAACGCCAGGTCCATCCGTGGGACTGCTAAAGCCGAAATGCTGCGAGGTACAACTACATTAAAAAACAAAACCAAACCAAATAGTAAAGACACACGTTCTAAGCCAGTGGTCCACGAACCACACCGGTGGACTGAATCCTGCCCGCTGCCTGTTTTTGTAAATAAAGTTTTCTTGGCACACAGACATCGGACTCTGGCTGCTTTTGTGCTGAGACCGCAGAGGCGGGTGGCCGTGGCGGGGACGCTTCGGAGCCCTTTCCCGACAACGTTTGCACGCCTGCTCCAGGCCAGGGCCCCTCATGCTGGAATGTGCACACCAGTCACTCAGGAAGCATTGCAGCAAGACGATTCCGACTCAGTGGGCCTGGGGTCTCTCCGGTCTCCCAGGTGCTCGCCTTGCGCAGCACGGTCAGAGTCCCCGTGGTCCTCAGAATGCGACGAGTGCCAACTCCCAGCTCCAACCCGATGAAACGCCCGCGTTTCGTTGAGCCCGGAGTTAACTGTTTATGTTCGACCGGGATGGCCTCTCCTAGACACAGTCATGACAACAGTCAGCGGGTTGGAGACCGGGCATGGACTTGCCGCTCAGAACCGTGTGATTTATTTCTTCCGTGTGTATTCACAGGGGCCGTCTCAGGTACATCTTCCAGTGCGTCTTTGTTGGTTTATTCCAGTTTAATTAATGTTTGGGGGGATGTCCTCCTTTCGTGTGGCTGCTCAATGCAGCTTCAAGGGCCAAGCCGTTTGCAAAAGGGTCAGCAGAGGGCGCTGGTGCCGTCACCCTGACCTTCACGTTACGGGGAGGTTTGCTTCGGCGGCTGGATGGAAGAACGGCCCGGCCCCCCTTTCTATTCTACGTGACCCCTTCTACGCGGTGCATGGTGTGCTCATCGCCCAGACTCGGTCCCCTTTGCAGCACCGTGTGTGTGTGCCCCTGCCCTTCTCCCCATCGCCTCCCGCTCCCCCTCAGACTAACCTGCTGACTGTGTCCCTGAGTTTTGTTTCTTTGTGGCTTTCAGTGTTCTGTCCCACAGAGGAGTGAGGCCACATGGTTCTCGGTTTTGGTCTGTCTGGCTTATTGCACTTAGCACGATGACCTAGAAGCCACGCTGAGTGAAATTAGTCAGAGCAAGGACAAGTACCATGTGGGCTCACTCGTACGTGGAATCTAAAGAACAGAATGAATGAACAACCAAGACAGAAAAATCCCCATTAACAAACGGGCAGCTCATCATGGGGTACCGTGTCACCGCGTGCGTGTATGGGCCACTGTCCACGCTGACGCCACAGCAGCATGGTGCGCAGGGGCTGCCTGGAAGAGGTGCAGCCGTAGGGGCCTCTGGTCTGCACAGCCCTCGTGCACACTGTGTGCAGCACCATGCGCCTGCCACGCACAGCGGGACACGTCACAGTGTACCCTGCAGGCAGAGCCCCAGGATGGTACTGAGCAAACCGATTCTATTACTCTCAGCATTCACGCTCCCCCCGCCCCCCGCCCCCGGCCCAGCCTCAAGAAGCTCAGACGAAGTTTCCGGTCACACAGCGTGTAGGTGCTCCCCAGAGGTACCTGAGACGCAGGGCTTTGGGAATGACCGTGGTTAGGGGACACGGAGAGGTCACAGGGCGGAGGACCAGGCTCGGGCCGGCCCAGGGCGCCTCTGCGCATCCCAGAAAGGAATCGGACTTTTCTGCCAGCGGTGGGTCGGAGCTGTGTTCTCGAAACAGCTTTTTAGCGCCGGGGGGGGCGGGGGGGGATGGTTACAGCCTGGCCAGGTGAGGGGAGAGGGCAGACGAGGGTGAGGAGAGGGGACGCGGCGGTGGGGACAGACCGGGCAGGTGGGGTGACGGGCTGGGGGGCTGCGTGGGGGACGGAGAGGGTCAAGGCCACCAGGCTCGGTCGTCACCTGTCGGATGGGGAGAGTGAGGTGAAGGGAAAGGCGCGAACGCCCCGCGTTGTGGTTAGGGAAGAAGGACGAACACGGACGTGCATCGCTCCGGAGACATAGGCTTCTGTTTTGCAGAGTCTGTGTGACATCCAGGCACAGGGGACCCGAGGTGGACGTGCAGGTGCAGAGGGCTGCGAGCCACCTCGGGGAGCCCAGGCTGGACATGCACTGCGGAGGCCGGTGTTGCGCAGGTGGCCACGGAGCCGTGACGTTAGCAGAGAGGCCCCAGGGCGAGAGAGGGACATGGGCGAGCCCACGCAGGGCGCCGAAGCGCCACCCCCGCTCCAAGAAGGGACAGCGGAAAAGAGACCACAACAACGGAGAGGGAGGGGCAACCAGAAAGCCAGGGAAAGGAAGGTGTCCAGGAAGGGGAGGCCTGCGGGCCAGAACATTCCAGGAGGGCGAGGCCAATGAGGTCCCATTGGGTTTGACAATTAGGACATCAGTGAATGAGGACAGCTGGAGGTAATCCCAGTGGGCGTGGCTGGCACAGCTGGTGCCCCTCCCTGTCCCTTTGGGGGCACCCCACCCCCGCCTGCAGGTGGCTTCCTGCTGCCTTCTACCTGCGTGGGCTGCAGGAGCCCCGCGTGGTCTTAGGGCGGCCGGAAGTGCTAGAGAGTCAATGCCCCCCTAAAAGCAGCCATCAGTGATGCCAGAGGACGGACGGCACCCCAGGATGCCCACCCCAAGGAGGGAGGACGCGAAGATGCCGGGGATCTGTGTGGTTTCTCGAATGTGCCAATGAGATCCAAATCAGCCTCCCACAGCAGAGGCCGGTGCCACGGCCCACACGGTCTCTCCCTCCCTGACTCACGTCCCCGTTCCTGGAGCTGGCACCGTCTTTTCGGTAAACTCCTCCTGCCATCAAGTTCTTCCCACGCTGCACTCCCGACGTGCCCCACCCAAGACATTAGGTAATCAGTTCCAAGAGGTGACAGCAAAAATGAGGGGGACTATTTCATCCCAACTGTGAATGGGACAAGCGAAGGCCGGAGCGAGAAGATGGCACCGGGTCAAGGGATTTCTTTTCCTTTGTATCATGGGAGGAAGTCACGAAAGTGTTTGTGTGGAGCCTACCGGAAGGGGACGAGGGTGTGAGCAAGCGACAGGCTACTGGAGGAACAGCCCTGGCATAGAGGGAAGGCAGGTGACACGGAGGGAAGGCAGGTGACATGGAGGGAGGGCAGGTGGCATGGAGGGAAGGCAGGTGACATGGAGGGAGGGCAGGTGGCATGGAGGGAAGGCAGGTGACATGGAGGGAGGGCAGGTGGCATGGAGGGAAGGCAGGTGACATGGAGGGAGGGCAGGTGGCATGGAGGGAAGGCAGGTGACATGGAGGGAGGGCAGGTG
>PVJL010005967.1:66042-88940 GCA_004026885.1 Lyroderma lyra | reverse complement strand
AGGCAGGTGACATGGAGGGAAGGCAGGTGACATGGGGGGAGGGCAGGTGACATGGAGGGAAGGCAGGAAGGAAGTCCTTGGCTGAGGGTGAAGGACACGGGGGTGAACGTGTTAGTCCGCCTATCACACACACAAAAGGAACATGGACACTAAGACTCCCTTCCGTCAGGTGGTGGATGGAGGAGAAACACTTAGACGGGTACGTCAAGACCTGAGTAATGCGGTGACACGGACACAGCACAAGGGACAGTCCTCCGGGAGACAGTGTCGTGGGATCCGGCAGGGTCCCGAGTGGTCACGGGTGGTGCTGGAGAAGGCACGTCTGTTGGGTAGCTGGGCTACGAGTGTCCACGCACTGGATAAAGGAGGAGTGGACAGGGACAGAGGGCGGGCAGAAGCGCACGAGCCCCAGGTCAGGTGACAGGGACACCTGCTCCCCTCCGTGTAGTGGCGGAAGAGGCCCACGACGTTGCAGGCGTCCCCGCGCGCCTGTATGAGCTGTTGGGTGGTGTTGCGTGACATTGCCTGGACCGGACCGGTTTTGAACTACAGCTATGGCTGCTTCGCGTGACCCAACCCAAATTCAATCCTACCGCAGGTTCGGTTTGCCGGGGACCGGAAGTCGGGTTTCCAGGCCCGCGTTGGCAGGTCCCAGTTCTGCGTCCACAGAGGCCGCCCGATGCACGACCCAGCGGAGCCCTGTGGGCCGTGACACTCGTGGGTGCGAGATCACGGAAAGTGGCAAATTCTGAGTTGGGACGTTTAGTGTGAGCTGGAGGACGGTCAGCTCTGTCGTGCCCGTCAGAACTAGCAGCTGGCTTCCTGCCCCGTTTCCCGAAATATTCTGCGAACAAAAATCTCCCTCCGGACCCCTGAGGTCTCTACCTGAGCATTTCTGAGGATGGAAGAGCCCCGGCGGGATGAAACTCTATCAGGGACATCACTGGGCAGAACTCGGTGACCTTGGTTATTTGGGACCCGACTTCTTGCTTCAGTCTTTTTTTTTCTCAAACGTAATGGCTTCGTGGCCAAGGACGAGGGGCCTGTAAAGACCAAAAACACCGCCTGTGGTCTGATAGTCACCCGAGGCGATGGAGGGTGACGTTTAAGAAAGGGGTGGCAGAGGTGCACGCTTGGCGTCTCACTCTGATTGTGTCAGGTTCAGATTCTGGGGCACGGCCGGTGTGCCCACACTTCCTCACACGATGTCCGTTCCAATGCTTTTAGGTCACAAAGAATTTGGGTTCGAGAGACCGGTAAGGCGCGGACAGGCCTTGTTTGACCTTCGTGGCTCTCGGACCAGCTCTCGGAGCCGCTGTCACCCGGAAGGACCTGGGGTTCTAAGAGCGAGTGGTTAGAACGGACGTCAACGCCCCTAAGACAAATGACGCCAGTACGGTTTGGGCTCCTGGGAGGGAAACTGGTCTGTAGTAATTCCCAAACTCTACCTTCTCTATGTAGTTTCAGACAGATGTGTGGCTTTTTTTTTGAAGATGTAAAAAATTAACAACAAAGAGAGAAGCTAATAAAATCTTGTCTGAGAATGAAAGAATTAAACCATCGTTTTCAAGGAGAAATGTGGAGCCCTCCTTACACCCCCTTTATGTAACAGGTAAGAGACGGAAACATGAGCCGTTACGTGCGGGTGGCCCCGTGGATGTCACCGGTAGCACACCGTACATGCTGTCCCTGTCCTCTGTGTTCTGCTCCGTGGATTCGGTGACTGCGGGGATCAGAGCTGCTCTCTCCTGGTCCCTGGTGACGTTCAGGGTAATGAAGCTCTTGTCCCTGCAGTGCTCCTGGCCTCCTCTCTCACCCTTTCCCCACAGGCATTGTGGTGAGAGTGCCAGCGACAGTCACTGAAAGGCTCTGAAGTCCCTGCACAGGGGGGACATTAGTTATACTGTGTGCACAGGGGGGACATTAGTTGTACCGTGTGCACAGGGGGGACATTAGTTGTACTGTGTGCACAGGGGGGACATTAGTTGTACCGTGGAGAGCCTTAGGGATGCATTGGTCAGCCTAGAATCTGCAGAGCCTGTTGGACCACAGGGAACACCAGCTCCGACAGGAGGCGGACCAGCCCAGTCCCTTGCTGGGGCCCAGGGCCGTGCTTTGGGGACACTGTAGCAAAACACCTCGAGAGCCAACCACAACTTACGTCTGATATCGGCTCAGTTTATGCACTTGGTTTGGCAAACAAGTTAGTGGCCACTCACTAAACAACGTGCACTTCATACAGGGTCCGGCAGAAGGACACCCTGACACGTCAGGGCGTGCGCTTGAGCGCGATATCGCTGTGGGACAGAAGTACACGCGTAGGAGTTCGTCCTCAAAGATCTGGCAGAGATGGCCAAGCAGCTCATACGAAGGGGCGTTATCTGCGCCGGCCCCTGGACGTGAAGGACACTGTTCACGTAAAGGGAAACACCTGAACATCGTCTTAGGCGGTTGATTCATTGGTCTGAAGACAGCAGCGCTGAGTAAGCCACTTGGAAGCTGTGGCCACATGTCATGCCTGGACGCTGGGCCGTGGCCGCAGCAAACTCGCACGATCTTCCTCGTGGCCTCCTGCCACGCGCCGCCCCGGGAGAGGGCGCTGACGACCCCTTTGAGGTGGGGCAGGGCCCTGTGTGACAGTTCCCTGTGAATCCGAGTCGCTTCGCTCCTGAAATTCTTGGAAACTCGTTTCACGTACTTAGGCGAACTCAGCCATGAGAGGTGATCGCTGACCTCAGATAATGCTGGGTGCTGGGGACAATTCCAGAAGCAAGTTGGCAGAGGGAAACAAATCGATGACGTTAAGGTGTCTTTGAAGAGTTCCGTGAGGGCGCGGACATGGTGTGGACGCGATGGCACTCTGGAATTTACTTGGAATCCTCTCCGTGGGTCTGTCCTTTGTCCTCTTGCTGACGTGGGGAGAAGCAGAAAAAGCAGTTAGACTGGTGGCCTTTGAAGACAACCTCCCTGACCCCGAGCGGGTGCAGCAGGAAAGGTGACGGGTGGCTGCGCATCAGGCCGAGACAGACACAGGCTTAGCCTGCCGGCTGCCAGGCCCAGCACCCCAAGTTCCCTTCACTGCAAAGTCCGCTCCCGGCCTCTGGGTTCCCTCTCCCTTCTTTAACCACGTGATCGGCCTCGAACTCCCAGCAGAGCATCAATATGGGGTGCGGAATGGCGCCGTCAGCATCGGCTGTCTGGTGACAATAAAACACAACGCAGCAGAAGGAAGCGGCCCCCAGCCCCCGCCCGTAAACGCGAGCTCCTCCCGCGCACGTCTGGGGCCACCCGAGGGGCGCGTCCCTTCCCGTGCTCGCAGGTGTCCGTCGCACACGCAGGCCCGGGAGGATGGGGGAGCGGGCTTTGGCCTCGTGCAGGCAGGAAGCTGCCTCGTCGCCCGGCCGGCCTTCTGCACGCGGGGGAGCCTGCACCCGGGAAAGGCGGTGACATGGGACATCCCCGCGGGGGCGGGCTGATGACCGGTGCCCCCACGTAAATGGGAAATGACGGTAAAGAGGACCTACACCTACATCCCTCACGTGCAGGGCTGCCGACTCATTCCCCTGCGAAATCACCGCGCCCTTGGGGACACATGTGCCGTCCTCACACGCATCGGCCGTCTGTGTCTGAACACGGCCTCGCTGCGCATGTCACCTGTTCATCACAGGCCCCCCCCGCGTCTCCGTGTCCTCCCGGGCACGCTCGTCACCGCACACGGCGCCGTTCGTCGGGCACGCCCGTGGGGCACCTCCTTCCCCGAGAACTCAGCGCCGGCCCGCGGTCCCACGGGACGTCCCCACGCACCCCCCTCCCCACGCGCCCCCCTCCCCACGCGCCCCCCTCCCCACGCACCCCCCTCCCCACGCGCCCCGGGCGGGCGGGCAGAGCCGGCTCCTGTGTGCGCAGGGTCAGCGCGACGGCGGGCGGACGCCGTGGGACCGCGCCGAACCGGTGCGACCCAGGCGTGTCCCAGCTAACGACACGCGTGCCAGGGGGCGTTTCCCAGCCCGCCCGCGTGCCTTCAGGCAGCCCTCGGCTCGGGGAAACGATGGAAACGTCTTCTACCGGAGAGGCACGGTGTGGCCTACAAACTAGTTCCATCTGAACGACAAATTCAAACCTGAAATTCCTTTTGCACTTAGTGAATGTTCTTGTTCGTTTCTTTCGCTGAGCCATGACTGCGGATTCTTTGGAGAGCCCCCCACTCCCCATCACTGAGGATTGGTCATGTGCAATTTCTGTGACTCAGGGAAGTCCCCCACCTCTGCGGGGCAACAACGATGATGATTATTTGGGGAAAGGTGCCCAGGACCCAGAGTCCGAAAACAGTCAATAACCTGTGTTTTCAGTTCCCACCACTATTGTCCGCTCTTCGATTGCATGGTCATTGAGTAAAGGACACCTTGACGGGCCCTGTCTGTCTTTCGGTCATGTTGCTAATGCAGCTTTCCTTCTGGGTAGCGGAAGGAATGTCCTGTGGCGTCAACCCATGCAACCTTGATATTTTGATTGACTCCGTTATTGTCATTGTACAGACAAGAACACAAAATCTAAGTTTGCACAGTCACCTGCAGCTGAGCGACGTCTAGAACGAGGGCGTCCTGTATCCCGGGCCACCCCTCGTTCAGCTATAACGTCGCGTGTCTAGGACGAATCCTTAATGAAGTGTTGTGAGTGGTGCTAGTGGTTTGTTTTGGGGTTTTTTTTTCCTGGCCTGTTTGAAAACACTGAGGCATAGGCTTATGACAGAGACATACAGCTCTTCTAATTCCATTCCTAAATAATCTTTGTATGATCATCCTTTTCAATTCAAGTGATGACAAAGGGGAATGGAGGTGACAACGGTTATGACATCTTTTGAGAAAGTTTCTGTAAGGAGCCAAAGAGGCCCTGTTTGCAGAGTGAGCAAATGGTGTGTGTGTGTTTATAGGACACCCCGGTTATTAGGATACAGTAGCCCCCCCTTATGTGCAGGGAAGATGGTCCCAGAGGCCTTGCGAATGCCGGAACCTGAGGAGAGCACTGGACCTTACCCAGGCCACGTTTTCTCCCACACAGACGCACTTAGGATAAAGTCCAGCTTGTGAATCAGGCGGAGTGAGAGATGCACGACTGTAGGGAGAAACTGTGTCGTGAAGTCAGGAACTTCCACGTTCTCACGCGCTCACGGCGTCTCCTTGGCGTATCGGAATTGCAGCGTCACCACGCTTGTGCGCTGGGGCCATTCATTAAGTCAAATAAGGGCGACCTGGACACAAGCACTGAGATGCTGCGACAGTCAATCTGGTCACCAGGATGGCTACCACGTGTCTTAATGGTTGGGGAACGAACTGTGTGGATACGCTGGGCCAAGGGGCGATGGGCACCACTCAGAACGGCGAGACGTTAAAATCCTATCAACTGTCCATTGGGGGAATTTTTCCTTAAATGTTTTCTGACCAGACTGACTGCGAATAAGTGAAACTGTGGATCAGAGGGGACCACTATTCATGTAGTGGTTTCTGCTGAGGAGGGAGGGCACAAGCCAGACAATTGCATCATTAATGATGGTGTCAAACGTCCCCTAGCGACTTCAAATCCAAACACTGCCATCGCTGTGATCAATTATTAACCATTATTTTCATAGGTCAAATGTGAATGGTTAGAAATAATTCAATATTTAGACGAATCCCCTTTCCTAATTTTTGGTTGCAATAGTTCTCCCTACAAGGTACTTTTCAAAATACTTAACTAGACACTGCACACACGAGGGCTGTCCGGAAGGTGTCCGGCCATGGTGGATACTGACATCTATTATATTGTATTGACAATGGCTGGATTTTTTTTTCCCCAGACAGCCCTCGTATTTGGCATTCTTGATAAGCCTCTAATTAAGTTACTGCTTGCTCTGGGAGAACTTCATTCAGGCCACAACTACAGCTGGATTATGCAAATATCCTATGTTGAGTACAGTGGCAATGACTCATCTGCACAATGTTTTGTAATAGCCGTGTTAAACACCTTACAGTCATCATAACTTGGTTCTTTCTGGCTTCTAGATTATTCTAAATTGAAATGTAATTGGAATTACTGTTCCTTTTCACTGTTACTTCTGCTGTAGCTGATCCACCACCTCACCTCTCTCTCTCACTCTGCGTGTGTGGGGAGATGAACTATTATCATGGAATACAGGCTCATCGTGTGAGAAGTCGTGAGTAGACCTTCTATGGGTATTTGAAAAGGTTGAACCACGACCAATAGCTAGAAATTACTGGAAGCAGACTCAGCACAACATAGTGGCTTTCTTTCTCCCAACCCGAGCTAGTAGGGCACAGGAAGGGCTTCGTGGTGAGGACGGAGGCCTCTGTCACCGGGGGACTTAAGTAGAGACTGGCTTTACTAGGATCGTGGGGACCCTCATGGGCTTCCTTCCAAGGAGCAGGCATCTGTAATTCCTCCAGATTCTTTCACTTGAAGATCCCTCTCTAGTTCAGAATCCAAGTCACAAACCCATATTCAGAAATGGAACTGCACAAGTTTGAAGGATAATGACATGTTTTTTCAAGTGACAGCTCACTGGGCCGGGATCAAGTCTGACCAGAAATTACTGCCAAAATACTCCATTAAAAATTCTGGGCTTGGGTGTGGGCAGCGGAGAGCAAGTTTGTTTCTGAATGAGCACGGGTGACCTGAGCACCGCGGCCGGGGGCTGGGGGCTAACAAAGATCCGTCTTGAAAGAACTAGGGCTTCGCCTGCAAAGCAAGGGGCAGCTGCCCCGGCTCGGGGGCCTTAAAGCACAAGACACCTTGACGTTTTTCACGAGATTTAGTGTCATGATTGTTGGCAAGCGATAAATCACAGGTTTGCTGACTTCTGAAGTGATTCTTTTTTTTTTTTTACTTTGCTTCCAGCTAGGATTTATTTTCCCACTGGCTTTCAAGTGAGAGATTACTCACTTAAGGACTTCTGTCCTGTCACGGAGCCCAAGTTTTGTTCCCATGCGTGTATGTCAGAAACGGTTACGCCAACCCAGAGGCAGACACGTAAAGATACTCCATTTGGAAAAAAAGGGCAAAAAAGACCTTTATTTTCATAGAGTCACTGACAAAGTAAATAACTTCCATGCGGTGAGCGACGTCCCACACGACGCAGGGGACACCCTTGCCCGCTTCTAGAGCCTGCTCCTACTCCCGAAGAGCAGGCGAGAGGACGGTTCTGGGGTGTGCTTCACGGCAAGGGGTCTGGGGCTGGGGCTTCTCGGAGAATCCGCGACCACACCTCTGTGCTCCTTCCCTGACTCGCATTTTTATTCCTTTGTATGATGTACCAGTAGTGCAGCACTCGAGGATGTCGCCGACAGGACAGGGGGGACGTGGCAGGTTTGTCTGGGCTGTACCAGGAGCGCTGGGATGCAGAGTCCCTGTTCAGACCTGTCCCCTGGCAGATTTCACGATGCGGGTTTCGTATCTCGGCGTAGCCCACGCCCCCAGGGCGACAGCCGGTGTCAGCGTACTCCGAGGCCAGTGGCGGTGACCTAATTCTCAAATGCTGAGGCGTGGGTTGCTTCACGCTCCGTGTTTCAGCACTGCGTAGACAAGATCTTCCTGATCCGAGTGGGGTGACCGCGGGTGGCTTCGCCGTGCTTGGCACTTTCATTGTAAATGGGGTCTATCCATGCAGCACACCCATCTGACTCCTGCCTAGGAATCAGATGACCCGTCTTAGAAAATGAACAAAAATCCAGAGTTTCCAATACAATCGAAGGCAAGAGGACTACTGGCTCCCTGCCCCGAAGAACCCAACGCGCGTGCGCACACACATTCACACCCCACAAACGCTGTGGTACCTTCTTGGAAAACTCACTTAGCATTATAAAGACACAATTTACCTGGTATGTTCACACACCGGGGTGCCAAAAAATGTACACACAGTTTAAGAGATGTTACCTATGCATTATTTTTCGAAGGGAGCAATGTGTAGGGTGACATTTGCTCAAAAGATGGTGTTAATCATAGAATGCTGGTGTCACCATGCGACAGGCAGGACAGTCACAGAAAATGGCAGAAGCACGGTGGTCGTTGGAGGAGCGCAGGACCATTTCAAAGTGGTATTTTAAATTCGAGAACATTCTCCTGACTTAACACCCCTTCACTTCTACCTATGGGGGACCCTAAAGGATGGGGTGCACTGTAGAAAACCGGCTACACTGGTGGGACTTCGGGAAGAAACTGAAATGGCATGTGCAGTGACACAACGTTGCTCAAGCAGCAGTTCGCCGTCCTCAGAAGTGTCTGGATGCTGATGGTCACCACTGTGAGCACCTCTCGTCATTGCAGAAGTCAAACGTGACTGGTATTCACCTTTTGTTGTTGGTATACAAGTATATTGAGCATTACAGGTTTTTCCTTTCTTAAAATCTGTAGATACTTTTTTGGCATCCTCTGTATTTTACACCAGAATTTATCGTATGCTTTCAAAGACATTTAGTACTTGGGAATTTTCAGAATGTGCTGAACTAAAACAAACAAAAAAAATAATCATAATAAATGTTGGTTAAATGGGAAAAAATGCGGTTTCGTGGCTGGTGTTACATAAGCTTAGGTTACAAACTCCTTGAAGACAAGGGCCAGACCCTACCTTACGTACTTAGCGGGTGGTCTAAAACTGCAGGCTGACCTGCATGGAAGGAACCTGCCGTGTGTACACAGCGCTGCTTGCTGTCACTTGTGGGTGAGCAGAGCCGGCCGCACATGACATACTGTGCAGTGCTGTGTGGGTAGGAAAGGACAGTATGGCACCACAGCACTTCCTCCCTCCTGTAAGGCAACGTTTTACACGAGGCGACACGAGAGGACTGTGACAGTGCCGTACCTGAAATACAGGCTTTGGGGCTGCCTGATGGGTGAGGATTAAATTTCACAACTTTTCATCCAACGTCATTCCATCTGAGAGACGTGCACTGAAGAAAGTACTGTTCGCAATTACACCAGCACGAGCATAGCCCAGACCTGTCCCAGGCAAACAGGAACCATCACCACTATATCTTACACTATCACCACCCCCACCCCCCCAAAAAACCCCAGAGTGCTTAGTTCTGGTAACCTACCAGAGCAGAAAGACCACGAGCAACCCCACCTTTGTCCTGAGGCATTAACTGTGTATTGGGAGGCTGCACGATACAGTTGACGAGATTGGCAGTTTGAGGCTCAAACGTTTCCATCCCACCTTCTAAAATAGACCCAAGCCAAGGTCAGGGCTGCTCTCCAGGGAAGCACCCACCCAGCCTCCCAGTGCCTGTAGGAAGTCCCAGCATTTCACCCACCTGGGGAGCAGGGTGGCCTTCGCTGGAGACTCAGGTCACTGAGGAACGACTGCTGTCACAGGAGGAATTCAAGACTACAAGAAGCATGGAGGCAGGAGGAAGCGCAGGTGAGGGTACCACGAACCTTTCCCCACCTGCTGCTGAGTGTCTGTCTTAACGTTCGGCCCGTGCTGAGGTGAGCCAACAGGTCAACGACACGTGTGAGATGGCATCGACAGTGGAGGACCAAGAGGTACAGATGCAGAACCTCCTCGATGCTGTCTCCCAGCTCTGTGCATGCCTCAGGGTTGCAGAGTGGCTCTCCTGTCACCACATTAAGAGGACCAGAGATAGGATTGGGACAGGGTCTTCTGTCGTCGGATTCAGGCAGGTTCTTAAATCCCGATGCCTCTTCCTAGCTTGGAAGCAAGCAACCCTGGGGTTTTGTGGATTTGATTTGAAAAAAAAAAATCGTTAATTCTTATGTATCAATACAGAGAAGTGATCAAATGGTGTTAGAATCTGGGGAAATGAACAGCAGCTCACAGACTACTGCCGGGAAGGTCAGACGGAGACATGGACAGGTACAGCCTGCAAGAAAAGAACTGCCTCTCTTCCAGCGCAAAAATCCTATTTGGAGATTTTTTTGTTTTGTTTTGCAATTTTAAAGAACAGAAGTACAGCGTATGAATGTGTCTGTGTGTTTGGGGCTGGGCCAGCTCTAGACTGTGTACAGTACTCTTGGTTAACCTGAACTTGAGCAACTGGCACTCTTAAGCAACCGGCAAAATGTTTTTGGCGATTGCTTGAGATTTTTTAGCCAGTTGCTCGAGTTTCGGTTAACCGAGAGTCTGCTTACACGCGGCCGGCATCTGCCGGTCCCCACGAGGTCAGCTCAGCGAGCGCCTACTGTATGTAGCAGAGTGCGTATCAGGAGAGGCAGTTTGGGTGGAGGTGGGCTTGGGGAGGTGGGGTCGCACTGTTCTGAGGCTGTGTTGCCTGGTAAGCAGCATTTTTGCTAAGAATCCACGTTTACTGAGGTGGTTTTGCAAACATCCTCCTACTCCTTTTCAAGATGCCTCTGTAGGTGTTGTGTCCTAAGACCTGGGACACTTTCAACACTGCCCACATGAGGCTTGGGGAGTCAGCCCAAACGCCATGTTCCTGCCATCAAACGCCATGAGCCAAGGGCCAATTCAATACTCAACAGCACAGAAACCTGGACCGCAGGGGCACCTGTGTAAGCAAAGGAAGTGCGCTGATCTTACACTGAGGTGAGCCATTCTGCCTTCTGCCGGATGGCGAAACCACTCGTTTTTATTACTGTACCTTTCACAATGTCTCATTTCCCCTCTAGTCCAGTTAATTTAGCAAGCGTGTATTTAGGATGGATTATTCAGGGAACTGGAAAGTTTGAAGGCTTAGCCGTTTGCAGTCAGGTTGCATAAGCATCACACTGCTTTAAGTAAAAGGAGAAGTTCATAAAGTAACTATTTCTGCGAGTCGAGTGCTTTCGTGAGAAATAATCTTATTACCCAAAACAAAACAAGCTGCTGTTGATGGATGACAGCTATTGCCCGTTCCTCACAGTGGCTGGGTGGGTTCAAGGGCTCAGAAGTTGACGTTCAAGGTGTGTTTGAAGCGTGTGGCTCTCTGACCTTGCTCTCATTGGGGACTGTTGCTACTACAGGCAACTGTCTCGATGCAGGTCCGTCCCAACGGGGCTTTCTTAGGGGAGATCTGGTTTCAAGCTGGGATGCAAAACCTGCCGAGAGCAAGACAAGCCAGAAAGAGTGAGAAACCTGCTTACACAATGTAAGGGAGGGACTAGGTGTAAATAAACGTACGCGGTGGGATCAAAACACATGGTGAATGTTTAAATTTTAAAAACTGTGTTATAGTAAAATACACAAGTGCCATCGATCCCCCTCGCTCCGAACACACGTGTCCCGTCGTGCTGGCCCGTCGAAGCAGTTCCGGAAGTCGTCTTCCGTGAGTGTCTTTGGTTGCACTGCCGCGGCCGCCCCTGTGTCCCAGATCCGGTGAGTAAGGTGGATCAGGACACGCCGTCATGTTTTCATTTGACAGAAATGGCCGTACCAGAAGCGACGGGTGACACAGAGCGCTGTCATGACGGAGCAGGGAACCGTGTGCCCATTTCTCAGACGCTCCTGGGGGAGGACTTCTGGAACGTGCTTCAGAAAGTGGCGAGAACCATGGGACACGTGTTTGACAAGGAGGGGGGTATGTTGAGGGGATTCCTGGCCATGTGTCTTTTACTGTAATAAATTATTTTTTAAATTTAAACATTCACGGTATTCTCTATCACACCCGTGGTATCCGCCCTCCCTACACCAGGTGAGACTTCTACCTCTCTGGTGAGCAGGTGGAAAATACCTACTTAGGGCTAATTCGAAAAAGTGCAAACGTTGAGTAAGATCATTTTGGGAGTGAGCTTGTCCAGATTCCCGTCTTTTCTAGGCACCGGTGTGTTTTATGGGACTATAATCAGGAAACACTGACCACTGAGGTGAAAGTCAGCCTGATTTTACATATTTATAGCCTTGCTCTCCCCTCAACTGCGTGCCGCTCCCCTTAAGCGATTGTATCCCATAATGAACTTTCTGGAAGGCATGTTGATCTACACAAACTCTCCCTGAGAAGTTGTCTTTAAATAAAGCGTCACAAGACACACCGAAGCTGTAGGTGCGACTGCGGGGTGTGACGCGGCCGAGCTCCTCCCGTTTGAGAACACCTGAGGCTGCGTGGTACCGCTGGGTGGACTTAGGTGACTTTGGATACATTTGTCAGGGCCAGGAACGACTGCAGGAATACTTCCTGAGCTGAAAGGGACCCAAGTGTCAGTCTTACCGCCCTAATTTCACAGACGAGAAAAGTGAAGTTCAGAGACATTAAGGAGAATTGCTCAGTCTTACAAATGAAAGTCTTCTAGAACGTTCCGGAGGAAGAGTGGCTAGTCCGGTTCAGGGGGGCCTGCGTGCAGCCTTGCTCTTGGGTCCATCAGGAACCAGCAGTGGCAGTGTGTCAGGTCCACAGGGAGAAGGGCCTGGACAGGAACTGCAATCCTGCCCCTCTGCAAACCCCCTTTGCCTTATTTCCTCTCTCAAGAAATCCGGAGAACCCTCTTCGGCAAAACCTCGGTGGAGGTCAGAGTTCATGAGTACCAAGTGCCCGGGAAGCACAGACTCCAGCCCAAGTAGGCCCCCGGAAACGGACCTTACCTCCGTCGAGGCATCGTGGCAGCTTCCTGCCCTCGTCTTCGCTCACCCCCACGGGGCCCCAGGGGCCCCGAGAGAGACCCTGCGACGACACACTTTGCAGAGTATGACGTCGTACCCGCGCGCTGGAGGCCAAGAGGCCATGCGCTGTAAAGGCTCGGGGTCCGCGGAGATAACGAAGGCCTCACCGAGCTGGGCGCCAGGCTAATAAAGGTTCTTGAAGGGGAGCCTTCCTTAGCAATGGCACCCCTTAGGCTGCCACGTCTCTGGGGACTTGGGGTTTGGAAACCGAACTTCCTGGGCCACCATCCCCCACCCAACGTCTGATAAAGTCGTCTAACTCGACTCAGGAGTAGCCCCACGCCAATGGGGGTGGGGGGTGCCTGAGGCTGGGGAGGCCGGGTGCCCTGCGGAGGGTGCGGGGTGTGCTTGGGTGCCTACCAGCGGAGATGACACCGCGAGGAAGGGGATTGATCACACCGCCGATCAATGCATTCGTGTCGCCCGAGCCCAACCAGGGCTCATCGCTTCCCTGGGGTGTCTGAAACGGAAAAGGGGCCCCGGCGAGGCGGCGCCCCGCTTTCCCGGGCGTGCGGGGGCGCGCCGGGGCCTGCAGCCGAGGGGGGGGCGGGGCGCGGGCTCCCGCGGGCAGGCGGGGCGGGAGGGGCGCTCGCGCCCTCGGGCGGTTGCAGCGAGTCCGCACCTTCAACCCCGGACCGCGCGAGGGGCGGGGCGGCGCCGGGCGAGGCGCGCCTCCCATTGGCCGCCCGGCGCCGCCCCGCCCCCGCGCCGCGGATTTAAAGCGGCCGCACGGCCCGGCGGCCTCCCGCCCGACTCTCCACGCCGCTCTCCGTTCCCTCGTTCTGCCGCCCGCCGCCCGCGCCCACCGCCCGCGCCCACCATGGCCTCCATCCAGCAGCTGGTAGGAAGATGGCGCTTAGTGGAGAGCAAAGGCTTTGATGAGTACATGAAGGAATTAGGTGAAGCTCCCAGCCCAGCGGCGCGCGCAGCGCGGCGTGTGCGTCTGTGTGTCTGTCCCCGGGTCCCCGCAGGCGTGCCGGGCTCAGGGGCGGGCACGCGCGGCCGCCCAGCCCCTGCCCCTCTGCGCCCCCGTCTCCCCCGGCCCCCACCACGCAGCCCTGGTCCCCGCGCCGCGCTGCTCCGCGCCCCGGCCCCGGCAGTGCTGGCGCGTCCCGCCGCGTGGTGCACCCCGCTCCCCGCATCCCTCTGTCCCCACCACGCACCCTCCCTCCTGCCGCCATCCTCCCGTCTCCCCGCCTCGCCCCGGGGTGGCCGCGCCCACTCGCCCGCATTTTGTTTCCTCGTGACGCGCGGGTCCTCTTCCCGCCCCTGCCCGGGACGCGGTGCCTCTGGGGGATCCGGACGCGGCTACATCCTCAGCTCCGCCCTGCCGTCGGCCCCGCAGCCTCCACCCCAGGCCCGCGCCCGCCCTCTCCGACGAGCCGGGCCCGGGGGTCGGGGCGCAGCGGGGGCCGAATGCGCCCGGGGGTGGCCTGGGCATCCTGAGGGGGAGGGGTGGAGCGGCGGTGTGTGGGCGCTGTTGGAAAACCGGGGTCGGAAAGCGCCCCTCTTGCCTGCGCGCGGTGGGCGTGGCCCTCGGGCGGCACTGGACTAAAAGCCTTCCCTGCGGAGGAGGGCGGGTCCCTGTGAGCAGGTTCTCCTCCTCTGTCCGAAAACGGGGTCCGTTTTCCATTCTTGTCCTTTCCTACGCCAGGGGAAACGATGGCACTGGTGGAGACGCTGGGCAGACAAAAAGGGCCCTCTGTTGTCATAGGCTGCTAGGAAGCAGGGTTGAGGACCCTTTCTGCAAGGGGACTTCCAGCCCTAAGACAACCGTGGGGCCTTGTGGGGGCCCAAGATGCCACCCCCACCCCCACCCCCACACACTGTTAGCACGGCTGCTCTCTGGTGCGGAAGTCACTACAAAGACCCTCTGTCGAATCTTAGTCCCTGCGGCCCTTCTCACACACTCCGCCCGCCTTACGCCTTACGGGAGTGACGGCTTCAGGCCCCTTCCCTGGTGACCCCTGAGGGTATTCATGAGACTGAATGAAACAAGAAGGCAGCACTTCTCTGTAAACCTGGATCAGGACGCGGCTAAAAAAGCCAGTTTACTGCCCTGTATCCAAGACACAGGGCGTGTGTATGTGTGCGTGTGCGTGTGTGTGTGTGTGTGTGTGGTCACCTGTGAGAGCCAGCACAGAAGGCCGTCCTCCCTGCCCGCTGCTCATCCGGTGGCTGGCTTCCAAGATCCTAGGGCCCTGAGGGTTGCCAAGCTCCCTTCACTAGAAAGTACTCAGGGTGGGGATGAGCAGGGCCTTTCGTCTGTCCAAAGAGGACGGATAATGACTCAACAAACACCCCAGGGCCGCAGCCCTGTGAGCGTGGGTCCCCCGCGGAGGTGGGGTCTCCTTGTCCAGAAGCAGGGCTTTGTCCCCGGTTTGGCCCCGGGGAAGTACACAGGTTACAAATTAGATACGATCTTAGTATCCTGGTTGAGTTACGTAGCTGTGACTAGCTGTGACGTGTTTATTTTTGAGGGTAAGGTTTCTCCTTTCCCACTTACTACGGTCAGGTCTGTGCTAGTTTCCCTCTGGAAACTGTACTCTCTGGTATGTCCGAATTGGTTTCTGCTTGTGTGGCCTTTTTTTTAATGTGGGTAGTTCCCCGGCTGGGAATCGAACCCAGGCCGCAGTGTTGACAGCGCCAACGCCATAGCCACGACACCACCAGGGACTCCCTGCTTGTGTAGCGTATTAATCACATACTTACGAGGGGCTTTTCGTGGGCCCGGCTGGGCTGGAGTCAGGTCCCACAGTGGTCGGGGTCCCACAGGGTCGGGGTCCCACAGTGGTCGGCACACCCGAGCACATCGGTTTCAGAGGCCTGGCTTGCTCCCTCACTTTCCACAGGCCACCCTTGCGTCAGTGCCCAAGAACGGGGATTTGGACCCAGACTGGCTGCCCCGTGGGTCCCCAGCTCCATCACTCCTTACACGAATGTGCCCGGCTAACTTTGTCATCTGTGAAGCGGAGGCAGTGCTGTCCCGCCATCACAAAGCTTTCCCAAGTCACACGTGTTGAGGGCGGGCACGTGGTGAGCACTGGGTGTGCGTGGACCAGAGGTGCCCCGCGGAGTGGTGACCGTGAAAGTCATCACCCCCTTCATTCTGCCAGTCCTGTTCTTTGACGTGATGGGTGTTCCACAGGAGTCGGGATGGCTCTGCGGAAAATGGGTGCCATGGCCAAACCCGACTGCATCATCACGACCGACGGCAAGAACCTCACCATCAAGACGGAGAGCACGCTGAAAACCACCCAGTTCTCGTGCACCCTGGGAGAGAAGTTTGAGGAAACCACGGCCGACGGCAGGAAAACTCAGGTCAGACATAACGCTCATCTCCACAGAAGCTTCCAGAAGGGTAGACTGTGTGACTAACATTCTTACGTTTGCAGGCAGGAGTTGACTGAAAAAGTCTCAAGTGACCTTACAAACTGAGTTTTGGCAGATTAGTGCCAGGACCGGAGCTTAGCTTCGTGTGGTTTGGAATGTGGCCGAGCGCCTCCTGAGATTGAAAAGCCTTGGCCGTGTTATGAGTAAAGTCACTGTGGGGTGACGAGTCAGGCCCAGAAAGGAGAAGACGGAAAAGCGTGGGTGAGGGGGGCACGGAGTCGGGGTGATGTGCCGCGAGGGCTCAGCAGTGTGCTTTGTGTCCGCAGACCGTGTGCAACTTCGTCAATGGCGTGTTGGTTCAGCACCAGGAGTGGGACGGGAAGGAAAGCACCATCACCAGGAAGCTGGAGAACGGGAAACTGGTGGTGGTGAGTGCCCACTTCTGGCGTCTTCCCGTTGGCGGTCGTAGTTCCCAGGACGACCGTCGTCACCAGTCATGAACAGGACCCGCGGGGTTTGGGAAGGAAAAACACGCTCCAGTAAGAACGCCCTTGGTGGGGACAGAGAAGTAGATGGTCCACGGGAGCTGGGCGTCGGCCACACGCTGCTGTGACCTCCGGTCTCATCCTGGGCAAGCCACCCACCGCCCTCTTGGGGGCCACAGTTTCCCATTTCTTTAAAACAAGGAATAGTCTCTGTCAAGATCAAATGAGTAATTTAGGTACTTTAGTGCTCGGTGACGCATATACACACCCTAAGCAAGGTAACAGGTCCTGGCTTTGCGCACCCTGCAGCCCGCACGCGCATCTTCTCCGCCCGCGAGGTCGATGACCTGGGTCTGCAGGGTTCTGATCCTGCCGTTGGACTCCCACCACGGCCCGGGAAAGCAGGACTAACCTGAGTCTGCAATGTCCTTCTTTCTCCTAGGAGTGCGTCATGAACAGCGTCACCTGCACTCGGATCTATGACAAGGTGGAGTAGGCGTTCCCGTGCTTTGGGACAGGGGTCAGCTGCGAGGATAAATGGCTCAGTTCAATGAGCAGATCTCTGCGAGCTTTTTCGTTTTCCGTGACTGTGCCGAGTTACCTTTATCGCAGGCATTTTACATGCAGCCGTTTCCACACCAGGATCAACCCTTTGGTTAGTAAAATAAACATGTTTATGCTAGCCCAGTGTGGTGTGCTTGTTTTTAAAACTTTATAGGTAACTAGCGATGAGTTTTAATAATGAGTTACATAAATTCTGGGATCGTCTTCAGGGTAGTATATTGAGATTCTGTTTTAGTTATTTATAAAATATAGAGAGCTATTTCTTTGCTGATATGCTTCCAATCACTTAAGCTTGCCCTGTGCTATTTGAACTTGGTATCAAGAATCTTCCATTTCTCGCAGAGACTATTATGGGAAAAAAAATAGCCACAAAAACTTTATAATTTAAATTTGAGAATAAAGGTTAAATGACCCTCTTGACTAATGATCACATTTTAAGAGTTTATTTTTAAGCATCATTCCGGAATTGTGCCACCGAAATTTCATTTAATGAGTTCTCCGAGGACCTGCCACAGGCAGACAGTGTTCTAGAGGCTGAGGTACATCTGAACACTACGATAAGTCACTGTCCCCACTCGCAGCTCTGGAAGGACACAGTGTGCTCATTAACGAAAACCACAGTGCCAAAGCTCTACCGCACTTATGTCTCCGCAAAGGATGGTGGGAATTCTAGTGCACCCCTGTTCTAGTTCTTGGACCCCAGCACCAATAGCTGCAGCTCACATTTGGGGAACTAGCTTGTAGGCGCTGGGCTAACGCTTCGTGTGTGTGACGCGCAGAGCAACGCTCAGGGAGGGAGGGTGCCGTTATGTCTGTTGTGCAGGTGAGCAAAAACAAACTTAGTTTGACGGGTTTCTTACCTCTCTGTCTCATGGCTAGGGCATGCCGACCTGCATTTGTTTTACACATGGCAGGTTTGTGGCAACCTTGTGTTGAACAGTCTTTTGGTGCCACTTTCCCAACAGCATTTGCTCACGGTGTGTCTCTGGGTCACATTTTAGTCATTCAACATTTCAGGCTTTGTCGTTACTATTATGGTGATCCGTGATCAGTCATCTTCGATGTCACTGTTGAGATTGGGGGCGGGGGGGGGGGGGGAAACACCACGAACCACACCCATATAAGACGGCAAACGTGTATGCTGACAGTCCCACCCACCCGACGGCCCCCATCTCCCTATCCTTGGGGGCTCCCTGTTCCCTGAGACACGTCATTATTAAATTTAGGCCTCGGAGGGAGGCCCGCCAAGCACCCGACAGGCCCAGAGCTGGGCCCCTTGCACCAAGCCGTCGGCCAAGTTGTGGAAGCAAAGGAATTGCTCTTGAAGGAAAGGACAAGTGTGACTCGGGCGGGCACACGCGTGACAAGAAAGCAGAAGGGCCTTCCTGCAGACACGGCGCAGCGGGAGTGACTGGGACAGAAGATGAACCGGGCCCTGCGCCCCCTCAGCCGAAGCCTCAGGCGGAGCCAGGCCCTGAGAACTCCCCTCAGTGCTAGGAAGGCGGGGAGGGGGCAGGAGGCCACAGAGGGGGACCTGAGGCTGTCAGAGGCCGGTGCCTGAGGTCGAAGGGGAGGAGCCCTCCCTGGATCCGCGGTGGCCTGTTGCTGATGGTCTTTAAGGGGCAGCCCTGCACTGGGTGACGTCCCTGTTGAAATTTCCTTCTTGGTTATTCTAGCCTCTGTCCTCGAGGTCCTCTTTCCCCACCTCTTCCCACTTAGACCGACAGTGCACACACATAGGATTCTCCCTGAACCGGAGTCTGGGCCAGGCTGGGTCCGAGTTCTGTAATTCTCGGGACCACCCCAGGGCATGCGCGTGAACTGCTGTTTCCTGTGGAATTTGGTGGCGGAAAGGCAGGCGCAGCGGGCAGGGTGCGGCCCCCAGCCACTCCGCAAGCGGGACCAGGACAGACAGAAGCACGGGGTCGTCTGACCTTGAGACCTGTGCTACAGTCCACGGTGTTCCGGTTCCTGGCCCATTTCTCGTGGGCGAGTGCTGGTGTTGCGGGTGTGAGGACTTTTTCTCTGTGCTGAACGGCAGCCAAGTGTGGTAGGAATGAGCTTCCTAAGAGTGCTGCCAGCAGGTGCCTAGGGTGCCCCTCGGTGTACCCCTGAGAGTACGGCCCCGACCTCGTGGAGAGACACGAGGCACAACAAATGCAGCTCAACTTTGTATTATCCGGGGACAGTTAAAGCCCCCCTTCTGCTAAGCAATCCTTCCATCCATCAACCCCTTTTCCTAAGATAGACGCGAGGGCCTTCTTCGAAGATGGTGATTTTCTGTGAGCTCGTGGCATGCTGCCACATGTACCGTTTAGCTCTTTGACACACAGGTCTCCGGGAGACTCACGTCTCCTTCATCTTCTCCAGGTCGCCTGTGTGCTTTTCTACACGTCAGCTCCTTTGTGCCGGTGACCTACTGGACACTTCTCTGTGGATGGCACGTCACATTTCAAGCCAGGGTACTCCCTCTGAAGTAGAGTGTGGTGATTTAAATGCTGGGGCTTTGCACGCACACAGTCCTGAAATTCAGGGCTGGCTCTCTACCCTTTTAAGAACTGCGTGACTTCGGGCAAGTTACTTTAACCTCTCTGAACCCCACCTAACGTCCTTGGTAGATGGCTCCGGCATGGCCTGACTCGTGGAGTTGTTTTAAATACGAAAGGCGTCAGTGTCCATACACCTTTCAGCACACAGCCTAGCCTTGGTAAAGGCTTGTCTTCCTCGCCGTGTCCAGCAGGACTTCCTGCAGTGACGGAGGGGTGGGGGCGGGGGGGAGCTTGAACTATGGTGAGTGTGACTGAGAAATTTAATTTTATGTCACTTTTAGTTAACTACCACGTGAGTGCCCGTGTATGTTTCATGGCTGCTGGTCCGGACGGCACAGGATGCTAACCTCGTGTTTTCCAAACTCCGATTTCTTCTTTTTTATTCCAGACCCGTGCCTCTTGTGGAATTCTCTACCTCAGTCCATGGGAATGTTGTTTGTCCGGCTCCCGGGTTAAAGGCCCGGGAACCATCTTTAATTTCTATCTTCCTTTCCCATACACTGTAGCTAATCCACTAGCAAATTATTTTTGCTTTTACCTTCAGAATCTATTTAGAATTCAGCTATGCTCCACCTCTTCCACGGGCGCCAACCCCCCAGTTCAACCACCACCATCCTCTCCCCTCTGACCTCCCTGTTTGCATTGATCATCTTAAAGCCCGACTGGCTTCTTGTTTCCCTCAGGGTGGAAGCCCTCGCTGACCTTGCCTGCGTCTCTCAGCTTCCCAACACCCCCTCCTGAGTTCTGCTGCTTCCTCACAAACGGTTCCCTCCAGCCATGGGTGACGGCAGTGCGCTCCCGCCTCAGGGCCTTTGCACCTGCCGTGGCCTCTGCCTGTAAGCATCTTCCCTCAGGCCTCTACCACCCAGGGTTCTGGGTTCCTTCAGACCTCAAACGTCCCAGCAGTGAGTGATTCCTTCTCGGTGCTGTTCTCCCCTCTTACTCTCTGCTCCCCTGTGCTGGCACTGCCCTACCACCAATCCTGGCTGACTATGTAGTTACTCTTTAAAATAAAAAATAAAAAAATTTCTTTGTTATTATCTGTCTCTCCCACTGCACAGTAAGCTCTACAGTAAGTGGTTTGTACACTCTTCTTATCAATTAGGAATCAACCCAGCACATAGAAGATGCTCCAAAATATTTGTTGAAGGAATAAATGAACAAATCAGTGGCTTCTTTGTGCCTGTTGAGCAGCTTTTAATATTACTTCAGACCCTTTATGACTTTGCTTCCAATTTATTTTTTAAAACCCATCATTCACCTTTAATGAGCTCTTCTACTTGCCCCAGAAGTAATGCTCTGGAGGAATGTAGAATATGCATGGTTGCAATGGGAGGTAAGGCACTCAGCCTTGTTTCTGACTGCATGTCAGCACACTCTGCTCCACCGGGAAATCGCCGCCCAATTCAATCAACACATAAAATTCATTTCACTGCCGATGAGTATTCTGCCAGCAGGCAATGTCTGCCAGCACTTGACCTGGCTTGTTTGTGGAGTGTTTTTCTCAGAAAAGAAAAACGTCCCAACAAGAAGACTTAACTTTCAGAGCTTGGCCTTCAGCACTGCCAGGCCATCAGCTGTCAGTGGTTCCCTTCACGCAGAATCCGAGCAGCCGAGGATGATGAAACCTTTGTAGGTCACACGAGGCTTTGCCATAGGCTCGTGTCCTTCCGTTGCATTTATTGCTAACTTAGTGGTTTCTGGAGTTTTCATCTCTTCCACGGTTTTCTCAAGATCCTGGCATTTGAAACTGTGCCGTGACCCTAAAAAGGTGGAGAGTCGTCCATTAATGTGCTAGTTGCACGTGGGCTGTTACTCAATCCCTGCTGCTCGTTAATGTCTGTTGTACTTCAAAGTCACTTGTACATCTGGGAGGGTCACTGCAGCTTTCCCTGGACTTCATTCTTCACTGTTCTCCTTTTTTCAGGCGTCCTCTTAGAAGTCACGGCCACTCAGTGGGTCATGTGTGATGTGGGTCGGTAGGAAGAACTGATAAAGTTGGTGAACTGGTTTAAAAAGCTGAGTGACACACACTCTGAAATATTGTGAAAGGCAGGCTGGTATGACTCGTCCCAAGGCCCACAGCAAGTGGGAAATCATCAGAGCCTTGTGACATCTGGTCTGTCAGGCTTTGTCACCAGCTCGTATGTGACCATTTGCCTGTGATCAAGGCCATCTCCTCTGCCCATACCTTCTCCTCCCACATGGTACACTTGGAACATGTCTCAAAAGAGAGTAATACTATATTTTAAAGAGGCTTTTACAAAAGTTCTTGTGATACATATAATGGTCAACAGGGTCAAGCAGGGTCACGGGACAGACACTCTTGTGTGAGAAGATGGACCGTACACAGTCCAGACAAGCAGCCTGGTGTGTGGTACGTGCAGCAAGAAAGAGCATTAAACCACCCAGGGCGAGAAGCGAGCCAGGGTGGCTCTGTTAAACAATGCGTGACTCAGGTGGCCTCTCACCCCACGAACACACAGTTACTCCAAGGAGAGACACAAAATGGAAGCTTTTTCTAGAAAAGGTGGGGTGAGGAAGTCATTAGCAACCCCCCCTCCCAAAACAAACAAACAAACAAGAAGAAGGGAAGCAAAGAAAGGTCATTGGAGAAAAGTAAGCGTTCAAGGTAATGCCTTCTCATTGGCTGGGCTTATCGCTGGGCAAGGAGAGAACCTTCCTCCGGCCTGGGTGGTATAGACACCTTTTGTAGGAGAAGCAAGGTGCTGTCTCTTCCTGTTTGGAGTCATTGAGTGGTGGGACGTGAGTGCTCTCTCGACAGGTCTTCCAGACTCCAACTTTTCAAATAAAAACCATATCACTAAGGGCAATGTCCAAGAGTTTACTGCCTACACTTTCTTCTGGGAGTTTTGTGGTGTTGGGTCTTAGATTCAAGTCGTGAATACATTTCGAGTTTATTCTTGGGTATGGTGTAAGACAGTGGTCCAATGGAAGCAACCCAAATGCCTGGTTGGTCCTCTGACGAGACCATTACTAAGAGAACGTAAGGGAGAAAAATTCCAGGGGTAAGTTTCAGAGGTTCAGCACAGGAGCAAAGCGGAGATTTTTCACACAGAAGTTTGGAAACGTTATATGGAAGAGAACAAAGCCTTCTTTCAGGATCCAGACAGACTTGGTTTGACAAAAGTTTTCAGCAGATCATACGACCCAATATAGCAACAAAGCTTGCTGACTCAGCCTATTTTGCACTCACCACAAAACCCAGCTTCCTCCATTAGCAACACAGCGCAGAAATACAGGAAGTAAAAAAAAAAAAAAAAAAAAAAAAAAAAAAAAAAAAAAAAAAAAAAAAAAAAAAAAAAAAAAAAAAAAAAAAAAAAAAAAAAAAAAAAAAAAAAAAAA
>PVJL010005967.1:53548-65942 GCA_004026885.1 Lyroderma lyra | reverse complement strand
GCTTTCTGATTTGAAATGATTACATGTGAGTAGCAGGTTTGGATGACAACCTACATTCTTTGTTCTGGAGATAGTAATTCTAGGGTCCCAGAAAACTGAAATCAGTATTGACTTAAAGTTTGGACAGCGGACCGAGAAATGGTGTTGTTTCAATTTCACATATCGGGCACAAAGACATATTAAAATAAGAAGACACCAGACTGGATGGAGGCGACTCAATGTTAATGAAAGCAATTAAGCCCAAGAGGTAATTGGATAAAAGTGTCATCATTGTATTTGCCAGGTACAGACTCGCCTTATGTCTGCCATCTCTCCTAACTCACGTCACCTAGAGTCTTTCTGGACCTAAGAGAAACACCTTCTTTATACCCAGAACACATTTAGATATGACATACGAAGGCTGTCCAGAAGAAAACCCAGCCATCAATGCCTCTATTTTCATAGTATCATACGTGGCTGGATACTTTCCGGACAGCCCTGGATACGTGTCCGTGCTTCCTCACTAGTAGCTTGATCCGTTAGCTGAGGAGGCCTTTGAGTTCCGCCCCAATGGCAGCATGTCTGAGATGGATTCATTAATTCATAGATAGGTGGATGGATTGATTCACTCATCCAACTCAGCAGATGTGTGCGGAGCCCTGACACCATGTCACACATCGTGCCAGGGGCCGGGCCAACCAAGGTAAAGCGGCCTTGACTGCATCAGAGCCTGGAGGGAGAGACGTACAAGAACCAGACGAGTGTAGTAATTACAGGCGGACCAAGGTGCTGTGCAGGCCTGAGCAGGGTGCTTGGTGGGGAATCGCCAGGGGCGGATCCTAACGCACAGGGGAGGGAGGGCCCCCTGGGAAGGCGGAATTCAAGTTCAAACCCAAAGGAAGGAAAGGAGCCAGGCCCAAGACCAACAGGGGGACAGCTTCCCCAGCAGAAGGAGTCCCAAGTGAAGATGGCGCAGGAGGACCGCAGGGGAGTCTGCGGGGCCACGGGAGGGGGAAGAACAGCGCGGGAGCGGGGGCGTGGCCTGGGTCTGGTGGGTGTGGCCTGGGTCTGGTGGGCGTGGTCTGGGTTCGGTGGGCGTGGCCTGGGTCCAGCAAGGCCTTGGAGGTGTGGGAAAGACTAGGGGTCTCTGCCACGTCTGTTGGGAAGTCACTGGAGCACGGGACACGAGGCCAAGTCATAGTGCAATGAAGATACTCACACCCCAACCCACTGGGTCTGATACCTTCTTGAGTTCGGAATTTGCTTTACATTTCAGAGAGTTAATCTGGTGCATGTATGATACCCGCAGAGGGTCCCATGGGTTACTATCTGACGCTCCCAGGGGCACCTGAGGGCAGTGCCCTGTCATCAGACACATGGACAGACCTGCAATTTAACATGTGGAAATTCACGCAAAGCAGGATAGAGACTCCCCACGGTCCTGCCTCAGGTTACCTCAGGACGTGCAGCTAAAGGGGTTCCAATTAGGCTTTGCCACCAAGTACATTATGGTAAAAAAAAGAAGTCTGTTTTCAGAACTTCTTGGATTTTGAATTGTGCATAAGAGATTTTAGATATATAATTAATTATCCCCCTTCCCCCAATTGTTGTGACCAATACTCATTAATCCACTGAGTCACCACATCAGCTTCTGAAGACTTTGCACCATGCTCCGCAGTGTTCTGGAGGTTAGGGAGTGTGTTCAACCGACAACGTTCACGTAGTTTAGACAGGAAGCCTACCTTCTGCAATGCAGCCATGGAGTTTGGGGTGTTAATTTTCTACCAACAGAGTGAAATCACCCGAATGACAACCCCACAGAGAGAGGAACGACCAGCCCCACGGAAGAATGCTCTCTGGGCGTCTGCGTGCGGGTTTCCGAGCACCTGCACTGGGCTTCGGGGAGAGGGCGGTGGGGTGCCAGGGTCAGCCGTGCGTCCCCAAAACTCCACTAAGGTGACACTGTCCACACCCCTTCCGAAGTTCCCGGCCCTCGTGTTTGCTTTGGATAATTAAGGGGGCTGATCCAGTTTGCTTGTGTCCAGTTTACAGGAAACACTGCACGTCAAAGCCAGAGGGTGTTTTGGATAATTCGTGCTCCCAAGAATGAGCTTCGAGACTGTTTACGCAGAAGGTGTCAGGTATCCAGGTAAGAACTTTGGACGCACTATTTCGTGTGGTCCTAAAATATTAGCAGATCCAAAATTTATTTCTTCTGTACAAATCAAGAAACAGAGGTTTAAACCCTATTTAAAGTGGCCCCTGGAGCCGTGCCTGTAGAGAGCCAGGCGTGTCTGGGGGGTTCATCCCGGTGCCCCCTGCTGCCCAGGGCCCGGTGACAGGTGTGTGAGTGTGAAAGCTCAGGTCCCTTGCATCAGGTTGGGGACCTCTGAGACGCCGCCTTCTGCAGAACCTCCCTGAGATCACGCCCTGCTCCTGGCCCCCACACTTCCTTTAACAAATCGTGCAGAAATTCTCGCCTCGATATCTGCTTCTGGGGAACTCAGAGCAGCCTTGCTCAGCCCGGGGGAATTCCTGACCCATGAAACCACGAGAGACAATACAATGATTGTCGTTTAAGCCGTGATTTGTGGGGGCTGGGCATAGAACTCCCTGCTGTCCTGCGGCAGGGGCCTGCACAGCGGGGTCTTCCAGGCCTCCTCGGAGGCACTGGAGCTCAGCTCCCCCTGCTTAGGCAGACACGGGGTTTCCCCTCCAGCGCCACTGTCTAAGGGCCCGCAGAAGGTCTGATCTGCTCTCACAGCATTGCCTTGGATCAAGGGACCCACGCTATGGCAGATGAGGTGTGCAAAGTGCACGTGACCATGGAACCCACTGGCGCTACCATGCCGCGCTCACTCGGAAGATTCCAGCCTGACAGAGCACGGGTCTCTTCAAGGCAAAGCCGAGAGGGGACTCAGGCCCTTCAGGAAGTGCTGAATGGAGAGGCCCAGGGAGTAGAGGCAGGACACCAGGTGTCCCGTGTGGGTGATATTATAACAGGTAACCGAACGGGAAGGCGGCTCGGGGCCCAGTTTGCTCAGGGCCAAGACAGTGATGAGCTTGGGGGTTGCCACAGGGTGACAAGAGCACATACAGGGAAGTCCTTGCTGGCTGAGAAGGTGGCAGGGGAGGTGGGTGGCAGGTGCCATGCATGATGTTGCAGTTACAGACTGACATGCACGAGGTGGGATCAAAAAATAGGGTGTTTAAATAAAAAAATTATTGCAGTAAGAGACACCTTGCCACGAATCCCCCTCACAGTCCCCCGCCATCTTCGAACCATGTGTCTTTTACTGCAACACATTTTTAAAAATTTAAACATCCCCCATATTTTTTTAAATCACACCAAATCGATTCAGGTCCCACGTCACTTCTGATATGGCAACTTCTGTCCAATACAAACACGACGGAGTGTCCTTGTCCACTTTATTCACCGGATCTGCCACCGTGTGACTTCTGGCTTGTCCCCAAAGTCAGAATGACTGTGACAGGTGGACGTTTTGAATTGATTCGGGACACCGAGGCGGCCACAACTGTGCAACCAAAGTCACTCACGACAGAGGACTTGTGGAGCTGCTTCCGAAAGTGGCCGGAACGATGGGACACGTGTGTTCGACGCGCGGGGGAGCATTTTGAGGGGGCTTCATGGCCCTGTGTCCTTTATAGTAATGCATTCTTTTGTTATCACACCTCTCATTTGAGGGGACCCTGTTTGGGTTAGAAACGTCCCCTCGGTAGGTGTAATGGAACCGTAAGCTGATACGGCAAGGAAGAGGCGATCTAAACAAACCTAAGGACTCACTGTGGCAGGAAGCACAGGTCACAGGCACAGCTTAGATTTCTTTAAACGCCACACTTCCCTGCTGAAGGTCACGTGTGCGGGACGAGGCCCCGGCATAAGCCTCAGGCGCGCTCAGGGGCAGAGACAGGCCCGTGACTCGCCGAGGACCCTGCTTGCCCCTCCACAGCGGGTCTCTGTGCTGTCACTTCGTTACTCAAAGGCAGACATGGCTTCGAAGCGTCGGATGAGCGAGCAGACCTTCAGTCTACCTCTAGGGTGCCTTTATGTTTTGGAAACGGGACCCTGGCAGATGCCCCCCGCCGCCCCCCTGAGGCCGGCTTTTTATCCGTGACACCTTCGGTCCGGACGTGCCTGGGTCTGGGCGGCCGGAGTGCCCCGAGGTGTGGGCGTGGCGTGCGCTCTGTCGCTTTCGTTTATAAGTTCCATAAACAGCACAGGAACTGAAACAATCTGTCCCGGAGTCCCAGAATCTTCTGGGCCACAGGATTTACGTTAGTGCTTCCTGAGCGATGCTGGCACGCCATGCCACCCACTTGTCATACTACTTGAACCCACGTGAATGAGCCTCTTAAATGAACAAGAGGGCTTGAGCACAAAACAACAGCGTTTCTTGTAAAAACGAGTAAGACGTGGATGGTTTCCAGCCACTGCCGGGCAGTACTGGCCTGTCCGTGTTCCTGTGTCTTCTATCTACTCATTCTGGGCCATGCCTACGCTTCCTGGTTTCCTTGGCAGGTAACTTGTTTTAAAAATAGTAAAAACAATAAAAATGATCTTTATTCTTCAGTCTCCTCACCTTCCTGTCTTCACTGGTTCAGGATCGACTTTCCTGTTCTCGTGGGTTGGCGATGTGGGGGAGGAAAGTTTTCCCCGACCCTCTTAGGACCCCCGGCTGGGTCTGAGAAGCAGGCTGACAAAGACAGATGAACAGAAACAACAAAACCAAAGAAGTTTTATTAAATGTTTGCCTATCCATGGAAGCCTGCACAGGAGAATGAAGACTGGAAGACGTAACCAGAGCAGGAAGCTCTTATAGCTTTTAGACAAAGAAACAAAAAAACTGGGTGAAGAATTCACCCACAGGAGAGGTTTGAGCTGGAGGCTGCAGGCAGTGAAGAAGGCACCGAGAGCCGAGGATGGGCTTAACGACGTCTGCAGATTCTTCTGGCGCCTGATCAGAGTCTGTCTCCAGCACAAGGAGAATCTATTTCCCGCCTTTAGGTGGAAAACATGGGGATCCTTTCTGGTTCTGAATTGTCTTCAGCTCAAAATAATTTTTATGGCAAAGAGGCATATTTGTGAGGAGGACACATTCTGGTGCCTTCAGCAAATGGGCGCCCCAGAGAGATGTGAAAGGGCCATTCATTAGCAACAACCAGGAGAAGTAAATGTAGAATCTTAGATTTTTTTTAGGGACAGAAGGAATGTTAAAGATAATCCAACCTCATATCAAGCATTTGAATCTCTCCAGAGATGTGTAGAATTGTTTAAAAACACTTTCAAGTCCTGAAGCCTACTCAGTTCCCACCTTTGAAATACTTAATTACCAGGACTTAACTTTCAAACCAATCATGTTTAAAAATATCAAGAAATAATTGCCGTGTGTATCACACAAAACCAGCATTATGCATCACCGCCTAAATTAAGTCTGTGATTTATCTATTCTTTCTTTAAAACACTAGATCTTTCTCTCCTGAAATAATCTCCTGGTCACAGTGAGAACACGAATATCGTCTCTTTTGTCCAGGTTCTCACCTGCAAGGGCACTGGAGTGGGAACTTGAGCAGCCTAATTAGCAGGAAAAAAAAAAAAAACAAAACAAAACAAGAAAAAGTAGATACAATAAACTATTTAAAAAATCAAATTCTGAAGTCAGAGGGCACCCTAGTTAGAGATCACCGAGTAGAAGGCAGCAGACGCTCCATGAACCAGGCTTCAAGCAACCAGCAACATCCGAAGAGGCCGGTGGGCTGAGCTCCGGTGCCCGAAGCGTCTCTTCCATTTGTCCAGCATCTGCCAGGCCCCCCGGGTGCCGGTTCGCTGAGAGTCTCCGGTGTCTTCATTTCGTGTGATGCAGAAAGGCAGCATGTCCGTGAGACTCGTGCACGGACCCAGGACGGTGAGCGGCGGAGCGTCTGCTGGGTCCCCTCGCTTGACTCCCCGGCGGGGCTGCGAGAACGCTCCCAGGAGACGCGCCAGTGCGGGAGGGGCTTGTTGGCTTCTCCTGCTTCCTGAAAACCTGCTCAGCCGACCTTCGAATTTTCCACTCACAGGGGGAGAAAGCATGAAGCCCCGGAACCAATTCAACGCTCAGACGACGCTTGGCGTCTGAAAAAAATTGCGGAGGCTGCAGTTCTTGGCTGTTTGCAATAATGAAGGGGGGCCCTCGTGTAGATTACCCGAAGGAATCAATCCTCCTGGAGAAATTTCAAACTAATTTAAATACGGAACTTAATAGCTGGGCGAGGGGACGGGTGGGGGCAAGGCGTGTGTGCCAGAATGTTCAGGGCTTCACTGTCAGACGCCTCATTCATTGTGAGAGAAAGGTTAAGACGGGCAGCTGGGCTCCTGGAATGTAACTCAGCCGAGAGAGGCCTAAGCGATGCCCGGTGGTTGGCTATGACGGATGGGAGAGATCCCTGCATGTAGGGAGAGGACAGCAGGGCTGATAACGCTCTGTAGGAAGGGCGTAGGGTGGACCCCATTGGGAAATGCCGAAAAGGTGAGAGAGGAACCAAGGAGAGTCACTCGTCTCCACTTGGAGGCGTGTCATGACCAGGGCTGTCCCAGCAAACGGTGGTGTCCGTGCCTGCCGGCCCCCACCCCGTAAACGAGTGGTCTTTCGACTCCATTCGAGCGCTGGGCGTCTCCTCTCGGACGTGCAATCCTTCCGATTCCCACTGCTGGTTCGTTTTCTCTTCTTTGCTTTGAGAAGGAACGACGGTGGAGCACCTCTGGGGGGCTTGCAAACTAGGCTTATCATGAGTCATGGAGCATTTACTTGTATTGGAAACACTTGCTTTTGCTTTTTTAAAGACCGAGTCAGCGTCTGGGAAATAAAGAAATGGGCTGACACGGAAGAACCGGGCCGTTGGCCTGTCGGGTGCTCGAGGCCCACGTGGACCAATGGCTGTGCGCTCAGAACCGGCCCCAGCCTGGGCCGGCAACCGCTTGGGCCCGCTGCATGCGAGGCGGGCACAGGGACGGAGGGGTCCCCCACCCTCAATCTGGATCCTTCCACGTCCCTCAGACTCGTCCCCTTTTCTTGGGGGTCCTCTCACCCCTCGTGTTTTCTGTGTTCTTCAGATGGTTTCTTCTTAAGTGAGGGATCCCAGAACATAAAGGTGTCCCCACTCTGTGGGTAACTGTTTCCTTGCAAAGCAGCCCCCCCTCATCTACAGCCTTTCCCCACTTCCAGCCACCCCCACTTCCTCTTCCCTGAACACCCCCTTTCCGGATTTTTGACCACGAGGTGTCATAAATTCACACAAACGCCTCCAAAGTGTGAAAGAAAAAAGGTTCCTCTTAAAACGGGGCCCTGCCGCCTTCACGTCCCACAGGGAATCCTGCCTCGCGGGGGTGCACACAGCCCCCCACGCGCATGCCACGCCCACGCAGAGTGTCCCACCAGCAAGGGATCGGAGCAAAGTGGTCTGTCCCAGAGGCAAGCCTGGGTGGCTTTGAACTCTGTGGCCCCCTGGCCCCTCGGCCTCCGTAGGTGCCTTGAACCTCAGTGCCTGAGCCGAACAGGCACCTCCCCGTGGGGCTGCGCACGCTACTACCCTTCGGGGCGTCTTTGCACGACGTGGTGGTAAAGACACACCGGATGCCCGGACGCGCTCTCGTTGCTGGCATCTCGGCTGAAGGAGGCTGATGCATGAAAAAATGACCTCCAAACCACGGCTCTTTAGGGCCAAAGGATCCTTAGAATGACCGGTTCAACCCTTGCATTTTCTGCTGGGTGGTGGGGCTTGCGGGGCTCTCTCATCGTCCCAAGGTGACAGCAGGACCGGACGCCGGACACACCTTCGGCCACTCGTGCACATCCTCCGGATTCTGTCGTCACTGCCATTCTCTGGCCGGATTCACGTATCTGCCTTGCAATTTGCAGAAAATAGAGACCACGGGATTCCGCAGACCGTGTTCATGGTATAAGGGACATCTGAGCTCCGTGAGCCCCCTCAGATCCAAGGTTAAAAGCAAAAGCAGCCGGTGCCTCGGCGGGCACAGTGACAAGAAATAACGCTCATGCGTTTCTCATCCAGACGTGCCAGGTTGCATCTTAATGCAAGTAGATGGAATACTGTTCTGTTGAGCTTGTCTTAATAGTGCAAGTCAACCAGCTCCACGCACACCCTTCAGTGCAATTTTGTAAGGGAAGGGGACCCTGTTTAGGGCAATGAGGCTCCATCTGCGTCAAAAGGAATACTGTTGTTCTCACCAAGACGCAAAGGAAATCAGCTCCATCGTTTGGATGTGAAAGCCGTGAAATCACTGTGTTTTCGAAGTAGCTGTAGCGTAGAATAGTTTCCTTTGTTTGCCTCATTGCATTTTATGTCTTGGGGATGAGTGGGGCTGCCCTGTGTGACCTAAACGCCTGGAGGTGGCATGTCCTGGGGGGCGGGGGGGAACTCAGTCTGTCTGAGAAACACGACCTTTCCCTTACCCTGACGGGGATTTCCATGGTAAATTCAAGGGCAGACGTTCTTTGAGTTGGCTAAATAGTCTTACAACATTTTTGCAACAGTAGATAAAAAATGAATTCTTTAGTCGCAATGGGAGGACGTGGGAATTAGTTACTGATCCTTCTCAATGGTGTTTCAGATGCTCTACCCCCGAACATTGCAAGGTCATATACATTGTTTAAACCTTTCTGAGACCCTCATAATGCTGCTGAACACGTTACAAACGGACAAATCCTGCAATTAAGAGCCTCGATCGACAGTGTTTGAGCTAATATTTCCCAAGTTTAGTGGATCAGAAATCTTCATGGCAAAATAGCAAGTAATGTCTTGTGAAAAAACAGGTTGAGAAATCTTGTTTGCCAAAACAACATAAAATACTTGTTTGGTAAATCAACTACTCTGGGTCTAGCAGTGCGCATCTCGTTTATTTTGGGGGTGCCTTCACTGTACCCCGGTTGCCTCCATGGCCATTTCCTGGCCAATAGCAAGATCCAAAGTTGCAACATCAAAGCCCCAAGCCCTGCCAAGTTGATCCACAGACTCTCCCCCGCACCGACGCTCTTCCCGTCGTGTGTGCTATGTCGTTTCACTGATTTCCTCTAACCCACTTGTTTTCTTTCACTTAAGGTCAAATTGGTCAGTGTCCAAGTCCAGGATTATTTCCTGGGAGTCCAGTTGGCCTGCACTATAATCACAAGCATCGTACTTCCTGGGAGCCGATATTACGGCTGTTACTTAGCGGCAGGGGTAGCTTGCACCCTCAGGGTAACACAGTAACTGGTTGGTGTAGCATAGTTAAGAGGAGAGGGAAAAGAACCCTCACTTTGTTTTCACTGACCTATGGAGGGGTGGCACACGATCATCACCTTGTATTCTCTCTCCTTATTCTGGACAAATTATTCAATTTCTTCGAATACCAATTTCCTCAGGAATAAAATAGGATAGGCTGACATAATAAGCAAACAAAGAAACAGAATGGAAAGTATCTTATCTGTCTCCATCACAGGACTGTTGTGAGAGTAACTTTTCCTAAATTAATGTATCAGGTGGGACTCACCGCAAGATTGCCTGTCCTCTCTTCACAGAGCAAGAGTCACGATACAGTTAACACAGAAAGAGCCCCGGGTGTTGGCACAGTAGGAATGTAAGTGTGGCACGAGCTCTGCCTTTCAGCTGAGCTAGGGCCAGATGACAAGTTTCTTTAGTGGGGACTTGGTCTATTCGAAAAGGAGGGGAACTCAGGCCTAGTGGAGGAAAAAGAGAAATCAGAGAGAAATCTCGGAATATTTTCCCTTTAGAAACTTTGAAAACAGTATCAAACATTGCTTGTCTTCAGTGAACCATTTGTAGTCAAAGACTGGACTGGGTGATGGGAAGTCATTCCTTCTGATATTGAAGAGTCCATTATTTTTCTATAATGAGCATAATTATCTTTCGGTGACCTAGAATTTCAATGTAAACTTTTATTTCAAGCCCTAGATTATTAAGAATAACATCCATATGTTGGTCTTATAAAATGCATTTAATATTTAACTCCCCACACCTTCTAAAAGGCACAATTTGTCGAATAAATAGGATGCATCTAATGTTCGTTGAGCACATGCAATATGGCGGGCCCTGGACTCAGTGTGTCACTGTCGTAGTTTCCGACCCCCACGGCAACACGTGGAGTTATGCTCCACCCTGGACCAGTCACCTGCTGTAGCAACAGTCATTTCGTTTAATCTCCATTCCGTGCATTGGCAGTTTGGTCAGAGCCCAGCTGGACACTTGTGCCCACCTCGCCTGGGCCTCTCGGGTAGGCTGGGAGCTCATTGTTGTGGGATGGTTTCTCCTTGCTCCGTGTGGCCTCTCTTTCTCCAACAGGTCACCCCAGGCTGGTTCTCCTGGCTGTAGCATCCCGTGAGAGCACGATGAAAGCTGCTTCCTGAGACCCAGACTTAGAGCTCACCCAACGCCACGTCCCAGTTTCCCGCTGGTCACAGCAAGGCCCAGATTCAGCGAGTATGGGGGTAGATTCTCCCTCGTGATGGGAAGAGCTGCCAAGAGTTGGTGGCCATTGTTAACCTACCACACCCGCTCTCAGAGACGAAGTTGTGTTGGTTTTGAGAAATCTCCTAGTAAACTCCTTTTCTTTTTTTATTTTATGTTTACATTCGTCATCTTGAACTTAGCACGATAAAGAGGTAGAATAAGCAAATCAAACCTTGTGACAATTTCATGGCTGCACTGACCCAGATGAAAGGAAAAAATTCTTACTACTAAAATCTACATGAGCTCTGAGTTTTATAAATAAGTCTAATACATAAGGGCGGGCCCCGAAAACCCACAATTATCTTCCAGAGGGCCGGGGAGGGGGGCCGGGGGGGAGGGATGGGCCAGGGGGGAGGGGCAGAGGGAGGGGCATCAAATACATGAAGTGACTCCAGGTGGCGAGGTAGCACAGGCTTCCCCACGAGGTGAGTGTTCTAGAACCCGTCTGCATCTGTGCACCAGCTGCCGTGGCTGTGAGAGGCTGCGTTCAGCTTCAGTGAGTTGTTTCTGGTGACCCTGGTGACCCTTTCAATGACTGCCTGTTTCGTGACGGGGGATGGACACGAACCACGTGCGCCATGACAACGCACCTGCCCATCCCGCGCTGAGCGCTCAGCCGTTTTGATGCAAAAATGGCCTGACCCCCGTGCCCCACCCTCCTCGTCACCCGATCTCACCCCGAACTTCTGCCATTTCTTTTGTTTTCCCGGATGAATAAAGTCCTCAAAGGGAAACCTTTGGCGGATGTGGACGAGGTGACTCGAAGAACAGCGGAAGCGCTCACAGGCATCAGCATCAGTGAGCTCCAACACTGTTCTGGGCCGCGGGAAAAGCGCCCCGATGGGTGTATTAACCCAACGGAGAGGCCTTTGAAGGTGACTGACGTTTAACCATGCCAGAGTGAATGCACAAGGTTTTATGAGTACATTCTGGGGTTTGGGGGGTGATGGTGAATGGATTAAACCACCGAAATTTGGCCCCTTGACGCTTGGACTTTGGCAGTTGCGTGGTCTGGCACAGGGCAGAGAGAGCCCGTGTGGGTCACCAGTAAAATCCACACGCACCGCCGCTTACAGGCGGCTGTGACAGCTCGAAACCAAGTGATGCGTTCGCCCGGAGCCCGCCCCCGGCTGGGCACTGCGGCAGCTGTGGTCAGGAAGGGGCTGGAGCTGGAGTGTCGCCGGGACGCAAAGGGGACACGTGAGCTCACGTAGACAACATCATTTTAATGAGGCCTTATTCACTCCTCGTCTGAAGTTCAGGACTTCGTGCTTGGATGATGCCGTTGTTGCGGGGACTGGAAAGCTTACAGCGCCCTTGCCCAGGCTCAGCCCAAACTGGGGTTCTGGGTGTGATTCAGGTTTTGCCTATTGGACGCCCAGATGCACGCTTGAATTAGTGGGGGGAGTGAGGACAGGGACAAGAGAAGAAGAGCGTCTCCTACTGAACAAGCACACCGCAGCATGGGATGTGAATGACAGCTGACCTTGGAAGACACTGTGAAGACGGACAGCCTCCTCAGCCCTCCTTCCGGAACGCCGGGGCGAGGGAGGGAGTCCTCTTCTCAGAGGCGGGGCCGGAGGCAGAGTCGGCACTAACAGTCCTGGGGAACCGTCGGAGTATTGTGTCGGGGGGACACGTGGGAGGTCTGATCACTTTATTACGGAAAGGATTCTTGCTGCCGTTGGCGACAACACGGTGGACCTCGAGATCATGGTGCAAAGCGAAATGAGCCTGACAGAAAACACGGAGAGCCACGTGACCTCCCTCACAGGCGGGGTATGAAACTGAAGGCAACAAAGAAACAACAGCTCGTGGGCACAGTCACTAGTTCAGTGGTGACCTGGGGGCCAGGGGGGAGGGGCGGGCCGGGGGGAGGGGCTGGGTGGGG